>JAUTDX010000561.1:0-87242 GCA_030844895.1 Ambrosia x helenae | reverse complement strand
TCTGAAGACATTCATACTCAACATCCGCCGCAACGCGCGGGGTAGCGTCAACTCGTTATAAAACATTTTACAAAGACTTCTTAAATTTTAAGGATATAAGTTTAGTTGCACATGATACAACACACAATACATATAAATAATTACTTTTTGAGGGCAAATTCGTCTTTTGAATACCATATTCAATAAAAGAAAGTTAAGAGAGTCAAGAATATTTATGAAACACACAATACATTCAATTTTTAATTACTTTGAAAACATATCAAAAACATTTCATAATACTACATCTTTTATTATATTCTTTTTATATAGAATTAGGTACTTTATAAAAGAAAGGTTTATAAACTTGATCATACTATATAGAAATCGAGAAATCAATAGTTAAAGGTGTATAAATATTCTTACACGTAAAACATGTCTATTGATCTATATGATCTAAACTATATGATTAACGGATTCAATGAACGAAGAAAAAATTCTGATTAATTTAGCAATCTCTAATTATTCTCTATGAGGGTAGGGGATTTATTTTTGTAAAACCTAGATTTGACTCTATATATTGATGAGAATATAGAGAGGAAATTAATGAATACATATAGTTTGATGTAATTATTCTTTACTTGATATAAGAATACTTATATCATAGGGTTAAGTTCACGTACAAATAGCTTTATCGTACGAACAGTACAAACTGAAGTAAAAAACACGCGGTGGCATTTCTGTAAATATTGGAAACTTTATATAACTAGAGTAATTATATAATTACTCTAGTTATATAACTAGCGTAATTACTCTAGCATAATTATATAAATAGAGTAATTATAAAATTACTCTAAAGTAATTATATAGCGTAGTTATATAACTAGAGTAATTATATAATTACTCTAGGGTAATTATCTAGAGTAATTATATAAACTAGAGTAATTATATCAACAAGAGTGGTGGTCATTAATATAACTAGAGTAAAATATATAATTACTCTAGTGTAATTACTCTAGAGTAATTATATACACTAGAGTAATTATATCAACAAGAGTGGTGGTCATTATTTACGAAAATGCCCAGCCACTTTTTTTTTGTTCCCTCGGTTCGTACAGTTCGTATGAAAAAGTTGGTTTGTATTTGATCTTTTGTCTGTATCATATTGTTACAAGTATTCTTTATTAATATATATTATTTAAATAAAAAAGTTTGGATGATTTTACATTGCAATGAATTAATACATTTTGTTGTAATTCACTGTAATCATCTCAATTATTGTCTTTATTTTCAATTGATTCCTGTTCTTGATATCCTTTTAGAACTGCTCGAGTAACTACAAATCCTGAATGTAAAGATCTTCATGTGCAAGTATAATGGGCAACAAATGGCCAAAGGGTTCTATTTGATATTTACTTGAATCTCCATTCTCTCCACCACCAAATATAACCCAAATAACTCGAGTTAATATGTCTTGTAATATGTGGTTGTTCGATTTAATAAAACGAAAAGAGTCGTGAGTGTGTTTATCACAAAATCCGGGTTGGTTGTTTTTGTTTGTGATCCGATTGTTCCGACATTTACTGCATCAACTTCTTCATCATCATGCTCGATTGTGATCTTTATCTTCTTTATGTTCCTGATTGCACGCTTCACCGTAATCATCCTCAATATTGTATTCATCTTCACTTGCTTCCCTCATCTTGATATCCTTTTAGAACCGCTCAAGTAACTGTAAATCCTGAATGTAAAGACTCTTCATGTGCAAGTATATAAGGGCAACAAATGGCCAAAGGGGTTGCTATTGGATATTTACTTGAATCCTCCAATCATCTCCACCACCAAATATAACCTAAATAACTCAATTTAATTATCTAACCTCTTCGGTTTTTGGAGGTATTGGCCTGTCCTTTCGAACAATCGATCAAATTCTTTGTTCCATGTACTTTAAATTTGCTTTGTGCATTTGCAAAGATCAAGGAATGCCAAGCATTCATTGGAATTTTAATTGGGAGGTCGATATTTTAGCAAACACAAATTACGATGAATTGTTATAAGTTGTTGCAAGAGGAGTGAATTTATGGAGGTAGTCTCTTTTTTTTTTTTTTTTTTTGAACAGCAAATTTCCACTTCTTATGGGACTTGAACCCATGACCTCCCCTTAGGTGTTCCTAGAAACTTGCTTCTACCATTGGGCCACCAACCCCAATGATGGAGGTAGTCTCTTAACGACAATTTTTTGAATCTAAATACTATCTAAGTTGCTGTGATGACTTAAACTTATACCACTTTTTTTATGGGACAAACACCATACAACTGGACCATTAAGTCACGCATGTATGTAGGTAGTTTGAAGCCATTTAAACAAGACTGCATAGTTCATAGTTTTGGATTTTAGTTTAAACAAAATGACGCAGAGTTTTGAAGACTTTCACACGTAAGCGTATAATGAGAAATATATTGAATCACGGAAAGTAGTGAGCTAAATGGAGATAAATTACTAAAAAAAGATATTTATTTTAAGTTTTAATTGGTTTTAGATAAAACGATGTAGTCTTAATTAATTGATTTCACATGCAAGCTTAGATACCTAAACCATATTTTTTTTTATACATACATACATTGATATTCAGACCTATCTGTATATGTGTGTGTAAAAGCTATATATTATTGGCTGAGTTAAGTTTGAACGCAAATCTCACTAGTCTCTATAAGTAATACACACAAATAGATATGCAGTTATACACACATAGAAAGTGTATTTTACACATCCATCCAAATTCCACCAACCTTCTGACCCTATTCATGGTAGCATTAAAAATCACTTTGCCACATTGAGTGCTAAATGAACACTATACTTTCTTTTTTGGTAATAACATCTTTCTAAGACCAGAAAAGTTTGTTCCATTCCCTCTCATCTAACACATTAATCACCCCACCCACCCCCCTCTATATTTCCATGCAACCAAAACAAAGTTTTTTTTCACTAGCTTATTGATTAAGTAACATGGAGATAGAAGTGGCTGTGGGTCATGAGGTGGTGGCATCATTGGTGGGGGGTGGTGGTGTCGGTGGTGGTCGTGGCGGTGCCTATTTGTATGGGAAGATTTATCAGTGATGCTTCCGAACAATAGCAATAAACCAACAAGAAGGATACTGAATGGGCTGACTGGTTTTGCTCAGCCATCTAGGATCATGGCTATCATGGGTCCTTCTGGTTCAGGGAAATCCACACTTCTTGATTCTTTAGCAGGTATTATTATTTATCTGGCTAGATTATTGAATATATGTGCTATAGATAAACTAGAAGGATATTTCTCTAAACCATTAAATACTTTTTGTTGTTTATTTCGGTCTTCCTTTATTTATTTATTTATTAATATTTAAAAATATATCACTGTGTTTGGACAGCATAAATTTATAGATTCTCTATAGATTTCACAGCTTTGGACAGAAAATTTCCAAAAATACTTTCTTTGAAGATTAAAATAGAAAATAAATATACATTGTCCCTAGTATATGGCTTTCAAAACTTGCATTAAAATATCAGTTGGTATATCAAAAATAAAAA
Source organism: Ambrosia x helenae (assembly GCA_030844895.1). Taxonomy (NCBI): domain Eukaryota; kingdom Viridiplantae; phylum Streptophyta; class Magnoliopsida; order Asterales; family Asteraceae; genus Ambrosia; species Ambrosia x helenae. Next base: position 83,695 of record JAUTDX010000561.1, on the reverse strand, counting down.
TATCCTACCATTTAAAAAAAAGTTCCATTTTATAAAAAGACTTAAATAACCATTGAAAATTCGGCACCTTGTAGATGGAGTCAGTAGTTTAACTCTTTAACTCCATCTAACATTATTCTTATAGTGGTTTTTGGTTTAAAAAAGAAACGAAGATAATTAAATCTCTTTAACACCTTATTAACATGTTAACATATAAGTATTTAACCCCTTTAACTCCACTTAACATAAGGAGGAGTGGTGTATAACATCAATTAACACGCCATGTAACTGTTAACGTCCCAAATGTTCAAGTACACCCTATGGCCTAAGTTTTTAGGTAAAGAAGATGGTACCACAGTAAATATCATTAACTGAACAATTATTTAAATGATTATTAATTAAGGATTGAAAAAAATTACTCCAACTCGTATATAACTAAGCAACGTCATTCGGATGATATGATATAGGAAAACTAGCTATTTTCATAAGAGAGATGATCTGTGCACTAGTAGTTATAACATAATTACTTTCTCTAAAAGAACCCTATAACATAAATACGTATATATAATAATTTTGAAGCTGTAAACTACAGTTCTTACAAAACGTTATTTAGTGGTTGGCCATGTAAGGGGGACAAGCGTAATAATTATACTCAACCGAACTTATTTTGTACCAAAAAAGACAGAAAAATCGTTTAGTTTAGATACTTGGTATATTGAAGCTGTAAACTAAATTTACAGTTTGAAATGAGCCAGCCCTCGAGCTTAGACCCAGTTTAGACTCGACCATTCAGTCATTATGCATGGAAAAAGACCAACATGGTAGTATTAGAGTAGAGACGTGCATGATTTACAAGAATCAATTAAAAATTGAGATAAAAAGAGTTTAACTAGCTAATTTAAAGTTGTTTGATTAGTCGACCGGTTAAAAAAACACTAAAAACCTAGTCACTAGGTTACGTACCGACTTGAATGTGAACAAAGCTATATTGGTCGAAACACAAATTCATGAGTTTTAAGTACCCACAGAAAAAAAACATAATTGTGGGTAGTGTGGTAGTTACTAATGTTTACTACTGGCAGAGTGGTGGTTTGAGCTCATGGGTGGACCGGTAGGACACATTAATTACATATTTACATCTCCAAAATTCTAAAATAGTTAATCTTTAATTTTATTTTTAAACCTCTTTTTATTAAACACACCAAAATTGACTAGAAGCTTGAAACAATACAATAAAAGGAACTTGCACAAAAGAAAAATTACACCAATTACCAATTACTACACAATTTACCAATGGGCTTATAGCCTAGTGGTTACCCACTACCCAATGATAAGTGTTGGCATGAGAGGAGACAAGTTCGAATCTTGTGGGTAGCACTTTGAGGTATTTTGCCGGGATCATAACCCTTGTGGGGTGGGATGATCGGTATCCAATATGGATACCAGGGGCCAGAGGGTATCCTCCACATACCCTTTTTTAGTAGGGGTATTTTGGCTCTACTTTTCACCCATAAAAAAAAGATTGTCTTGATGTCTTTCAAGATTCTTGATATCTCCGGTCTCTAGCCTTCTACTCGCAAAGACGACTTCATTGTTATTCTTTCATATCACCCAACACGCGAGCAAAATAGAGAATTAAAAACCATCTTCTTTATCAGATTGACCCGATTAACATGGTTGTGAACCTTGAATAAATTGGCTATGGTGAAGGCATCAATGGGAGCTATTGAGGCCCAATTTTAGTGCATCTGCTATATAGCTGAGTAAACGAAACACGATATGAAAAGATGTTCAGTCGACTCATCTTTCTCCACGCAAAAAGGGGATAACATGGATGTAATGAGGATGTTTCTACGTTCTAGCGCTGTCGTTGTTACTTATTCTATCCGTATTCAATCTCCACCCGAAAATGTTGACTTTTCATGGCAGCCAATTTCAACTACGAGTGCAATTTTTCATCTAATTTTTTAAATACCGTAATAATGTAATCAATTACAACGGGCGTATCCTACTTTTCGCTTTTTATTCACTTTCATAATGTCATTTTTATTCACTTTCATAGCTAGCCTAATTATGCAAGTAATTAATATCCCAATTCAATGAGACATCTAACTCATTTATATATTTATTTAAATTAAAAACCATGCATGTGTAGTTAATTGATGCATGTACCCCTTCCATGTTCATGTATTGTGTGTCAACAACTATTCTGGAAACTTCTCTATAGTTTTTAGTAACTATACGTCATGAACATGTACATCATGAACATGGTATTTAAATAGTGTTGGACTGTTGGGTATCTTTTCAAAGAGCGGACATTTCTTACTTGAAATGCTATTATTTTATTTGAAAATGAATAACAAAATAAAAAGCTGTACAAAGAACTATGATTATTAGTTAATGATACAAAATAAATTATGACTATTCTCTTAGCAACTTTAGGATATTTTTTTTTAATTCTAATCACTACATGTAAAATTATCGTGTTCATAGTTTTTTAAACTATTTTTAACTTTGATTTTCATCCATGTTCTTTGGTATAAGTCACCTTGGGTGTCCCCCACCCAACCGGTCCCATGCCAATATAAAAGAGGTACATCATGCGTATCGAAGTAAATGTGTGATGTTGAAGTTTGATTCTTAGAACTCTCAACTAATTATACATTCTCACCTCCTTACCAATGAAACACTATGTTTAAGGTTCTGGGGATTCATACACCATGTGACGTCATATTTGGGGGGTTTGTGACATCACATTCTGGGGTATGTGGCAGCATGCTATTAGTATCTCCACCGTAAACGATACATATTCCATCACTAATTGATGGGTTTTTACGGTGGAGATTTCTATGCCGAAGGAGATTACTGTCGTAGTGTTCTAACCCACGTATTTTCTCCCTACCCAACTCGATGTTGCTTTAAAAAAATAACAAATAAGTACAAAACACTTGTAATTATATATCCTTTTAATTTGATACATATAATAGGTTTATGATCGACTACCTTCTCTTCCTCACTATATTTGATTATTTTCCATGCATCAAAATTAACATAATAATCCAATTCCAGTAAATACGAATAATGTTGTTAGGTGATGGTATCATCGTATTTTTTTTAAACGGCCTACACACATTATTAATCAAACACAAGCTTACCTAGCAAGACACTAGGCAAGCAAAGTACATCCACCAAAAGTTACATCGAATGGAAATTACAAGTACAATACATCATCAACCGAATTAAGAAAAAAAATGTTAAAAGCTCTTCATTATTCCCAAGCCATTGAGAATTCTTTGAGCGATATTTTTACCCAAAAAAAACCAACGCCTTAACCTCTTCCATTATTTTTTGCATATCGGGTAACTTTCCGTTACAAACCACATCATTCCTTAGTTTCCATAGACACCATGAAGCCGAGAGGACCACCGCATGAAAACGCCTTCTTCCTTCCTTTGGTTCCTTGAATTTGGATATGTAACTAAGTAGATCTTTGATGCTGAAATAAAAGATGGATGGCATGGCATCTTGCACCACATAGCTAGGATCTGCCACATTGCTTGTGAAAAAACACATGATATGAACACGTGTTCACTTAGTGCATTTTATCCCATGAACACGACCGATCAAGAGAACAAGCCCTTTTCATGATAAAACCGGACAACACCTCCATGGCCATCAGAAAGAGAGAAGGTGAAAGTGGATCGTCTTGTCTTAGTCCCCACCGGCACTCAAACTCAAACTCAAACTCAAACTCAGTAAAATATTTGATGTTTCTTGTATCACTACTCTTTTTAACAGCAAAATCATGCACTCTTATAACTACTTTTAAATTACACTATTTACTCACTTTAACCCTTGTCATTTTACAAGAAAGTTACCATTTAACACCTGATAACATAGGATGGGATAATTAAGGTAATTAAACTAATTAAACATAAATAAAGGGAACATCTGAGAAGCAATAAAAACAAGTAACTGAAATATCAAACCAGCCGATCCGATGAATACCTAAGCCGATCATCAGATCAGATAGGATAGGCCGATGCATTTGGACAACAAAAGAGGACCGATCGGACTAATCAGATAGGATAGGCCGATACAATTGGACAAAGAAACATAAGGACCGATGGACAATACACAAGAGACTATTACCTAATAAATAAAACAAAGTCGGCTATTACCCTCCGGTACATAGCGACTTCGAATAAAAAACATTAAAACCCATTCCTTGTCAGCGGCTACAGTGACATCCGTCACTGTTCACGCCGACTGAATCATTACCCTCAATAAATGCAGTGTCACACTTGCCCTATAAATACTGGGTAGTTGTGCACATTTACTCGGGAATTCAATGCTCACCGGCAGTTACTCTGCCTCCGAACCACCATAACACCTACTACTAATAACAAACATTCAACATTTGGCGCCCACCGTGGGGCCGAAGCAAAACCACTGAGAAAGCGCTTTGTCCCCACATCACCATGTCATCATCGATCCCCCTCCTACAGACAATGTCACTCCACCCCCTACGAACAATACCTCTCTGTTAGGCACCCAAAGCACGGCTCCGATCGTATCACCCGAATTGGTGCGGTCTAATTTCCTTCAGATACGGCAACTAATGAATGAATATGTAAGAGAAGAAAGGGCCAAAGGCCTCTCGCTCAGACTATCGTTTGACGAAGAGGATGCTGGGGGCAGTGGAACGTCCCAGCCAATACCGTTCCACACCCCCGGCCCTTCAACGGTAACGATGACCCCAGCCTCTTGGCTGGCTGACATGGTCCAGAGAAATTCTCGAAACCCACAGTCCGCTACAATGGCTATGTCCGCCCCTTTGTTTCATATTCACGAGTCGACGGTAGCTCCCGGACCGGTAACATCCATGCCCTTGGATGAACTTTCCCAACCTTATCGGCCGTCCGGAGGATCGAAATTCACACCAAGGATTGCCAACTTCGTCCCGCCTATGCGGATCAAGATGCCTGCGAATGTCAGAGTATACGACGGAACGGCGGACCCGGAAGATCACATCCTATTGTTTGATAGTGCAGCTAGCAATGAGGGTTGGCCGATGCCCTCATGGTGCCACATGTTTGTACAAACCCTATCAGGAGTGGCACGGGTATGGTTCAATAGTATTGCTCCGGATAGTCTTGATAGCTTCGATGATTTGAAGATCAGGTTCTTAGAGCATTTCCGGCAGCAGCGAAAGCACATGAAAGATCCCGTGGAGCTGCATAACATCAAACAGAAAGAAGGAGAAAGTTTGAAAGAATTCGTGACTCGCTTTAAAGAAGAATCCCTACAAGTTAGAGATGCCGATGAAAGGATGCGTATCTCGGGTTTCTTGCATGGCCTAAGAACTAAGCAGCTGGTAGAAAATCTGAATGCGAGAGTTCCGGCCACTATGGAAGAGGCCATTGAAAGGACCGAAGCCTTTGTCAGAGGGAAGGAGGCTGCTCAAGCCATCGAATTCAAGAAGAAGCCCGAAGAGTACAATCGGAGGGGAACATACCGAGGAGGAAAGCGAGATCAGTATCCTCAAAAAAGATACCGAGAAGGTGATAATAGGAGCCCATCAGCTGATAAGAAAGATTCACAAGATAAACCCAGAGGCAGTGAAAGGAAAGGGTTAATCTTCACAGAACTAACAAAGACTCCTCAAGAAATCTTAGCTTCCGAAGCAGCTAATGTCAAGTTCAAGCCACCTTTTCCCCTCCAGAAAACGGCTAAGCAACAAAGTTCGCGAAAGTATTGTGAATTCCATGAGGACAAAGGGCACGACACGAATGAATGTTTTCAACTAAAAAAGCAGATAGAAGAAGCCGTCCAGTCCGGGCAGCTGGATCACCTTGTCAAAGACATCCGGAACAAGAGAAGGAAAAATGAAAAAGGTGGAAAAGAAGTGCTAATGTTACATCCCACAGTAGCTCTTAAAAGGCCAAGGATAATGATTGAGGAAAGGGGGAAGTCCTGCACTGGACCGAACTACCTATCCACTTCCCGTCGTTAAGGCAGGAAGATGCCAGGGAAGATCCGTTGATAATCCGGGCTAGCATCGGAGGGCAGATAGTGCACCGAGTTTATATAGATGAGGGGGGCGGCCTCAGACATTATGTATGAGCACTGCTTCGCCCAGCTTCCGGACTACGTACAGAGCGAGATTGTACCAGTTTCTTACCCGTTGGTGGGGTTCTCCGGTGAACAGGTGTCCCCCAAAGGACAAATACAGCTTTATGTAAGCATTGGAGAAGATCCACAGATAAGAGTGGAAATGCTGACCTTCATCGTCGTAGCCGCCCATACACCCCACAATGTCCTGATAGGTCGGCCTGGGATCAGGACATTCGGAATGGTAACATCTAGCAAACATGGGCTGATAAAATTTCCTACGTTGGGAGGAATAGCTACCATGAAGACTTTGGTACGACGCCAAGAAATAGGGTATCTGGATTCCGATGAAGGATTACCAGACCAGTGGTGCATAAACGACCGATATCCTGACCAAGTTGTGATGGTGGGACGAACACTCAGCCGGGGTGTAAGGAATACCTATACCGGTACTTGAAAAGAAACTCCGATGTATTCGCTTGGGAGCCCAGTGATATGACAGGCATCCCCCGATACATAATAGAGCATCATCTAAATGTTTACCCGCATCGGCCTCCAGTTGTACAAAAGAAAAGGGCTCTGGCCCCTGATCGGAATGCTGCGGTAACCGATGAGGTGCGGGCATTACAAAAAGCTGGTATTATGAAGCCCGTTCAATACCCGTCTTGGGTCGCGAATCCAGTAATGGTCGAGAAAGCTAACGGATCATGGAGAATGTGCATCGATTACAGAGACCTAAACAAGGCCTGCCCCAAAGATCATTACCCCTTGCCGGAGATCGACTCTAAAGTAGAATCGGTGGCCAGTTTCCGATTCAAATGCTTCCTAGACGCTTACAAGGGGTATCATCAAATACAAATGGCAAGGGAAGACGAAGAAAAGACAGCTTTCCATACAAGTCAAGGGTTGTTCTGCTATCGAAAAATGCCTTTCGGTCTCAAGAATGCAGGTGCTACATATCAGAGACTGATAGATCAAGTTTTCCAGGATCAGATCGGGAAAAATATGGAAGCCTACGTCGATGACCTGGTCATAAAGAGCCCCGATGAAGAGCGGTTGCTCCTTGACATTGCGGAAACGTTTAATAATTTAAGGAGAGTGAACATGAAGTTGAACCCTTCGAAATGCTTCTTTGGGATGGAAGAAGGGCGATTCTTAGGGCACATTGTGGCTAAGAAATTGATCAAAGCAAACCCGGACAAAGTTCAAGCAATCCAGGAGATGAGATCCCCAAGAACTATAAAGGAGCTGCAAAGTTTGAACGGCAGGTTGGGGGCCCTCAATCGGTTCCTTTCCAAGCTAGCCGAAAGGTCACTGCCTTTCTTCAAAGTCCTAAAGGGCTACACCAGAAAATCTGATTTTAGGTGGACCGATGAAGCCGAAGAAGCATTCCAGCAGATGAAAAAACATCTTTGCACCTTACCCTCCCTAACGGTCCCTGAACCGGAAGAAACCTTGTTTGTCTACCTAGCGGCAGGGAAAGAAGCAATCAGCAGCGTCCTGTGTGCCAGTCGTGCTAAAGGGTTCATGCCCATTTTCTTCGTGAGCAGGTGCCTGCGGGATGCAGAGCTCCGATACTCACCTATCGAAAAATTAGCACTGGCCTTGACACACACGGCTCGGCGCTTACGCAGGTACTTCCAAGCCCACCACATCGTAGTCCTGACCAATTCGGTGCTTCGAGAAATCATGAGCCGTCCAGAAGTGGCGGGAAGATTGACTAAGTGGGCAGTAGAATTGGGAACGTTTGGGATAGAGTACAAACCGAGGTTGGCAATAAAAGGACAAGTCTTGGCTGATTTTTTGGTGGAAAATGTAAACCATAGTGAAGACCCAATGATTATTGACACGGTCATTGATCAACCTGAAAGTTCAGGAACGTATGAGGGATGGTGTTTATACACTGACGGAGCATCTAGTAGGGATGGGGCAGGGGCTGGCCTCATCTTGGTGGATCCCGAAGGAATTGAAACGGCCTATGCTCTCCGTTTCAATTTTAAGTGTACAAATAACATGGCCGAATATGAAGCTCTGCTAGCAGGCCTCCGAATAACAAGTCAAATGGGAGTAAAGAACCTCAAAGTTTTTGTCGATTCCCAATTGGTAGCAAGTCAAGTAGCCAATGACTTTGAGACACGAGATGCTACCATGAAAAAATATGCGGAGGCTGTTAGAAAATTGATGACTTCATTTGAAGGGTGTCGCATAATCAAGATACCGCGAAGCAAGAACAAGGGAGCCGATGCAGTAAGCAAGATGGCTTCCGTAGCCTTTGCTCATTTAACAAAAATGGTACTGGTTGAACAGTTAGACAAGGCATCGGTGGAAGATCCAGCACCGATGACCGTTCTGGAAGTCCGAAGGGAGGACGATTGGAGGGACTCAATCATTAAGGCTTTAGAAGGAGAAGCGTTGAGCGAGGAAGATAAGCTAAAAAGCAAGTCATACGAAATGATAGATGGGGCTCTCTTTCGAAAGGGATTCCTGTCTCCGTCATACCGATGCATCCTCCAACAAGAAGGTATAAGGTTGCTTGAAGAATTGCACGAGGGGCTATGCGGAATGCACGCTGGTGCGGCCACCCTGGTCACACGAGCATCTAACCTCGGATATTATTGGCCCACAATGAGACAAGATGGTGAGGAACTGGTCAGGCGATGCGACTCCTGCCAATTGTACGCTCCTGTCCCTAAATTACCGAAGCATGGCTTAGTCCCGATAACCTCCCCATGGCCTTTCTATCAGTGGGGGATGGATCTTTTAGGACCTTTCCCAAAGGCCAAGGGAGGAGTCCAATTCTTGTTGGTAGCAGTAGACTATTTCTCTAAATGGGTGGAAGCTAAGCCGATTGGTAGCATAACCGGAGACCAGATAACTACTTTCGTTTGGGAGAATTTGATTTGTCGTTTCGGTCTTCCGGGAAAATTGATCACAGATAACGGGACGCAATTTGCAGACAAGAGATTCCGCAGCTGGTGTGAAAGTTTGGGTGTAAAGCAAGTGTTCGCTTCTGTCGCGCATCCGCAGGCCAACGGTCAGGTGGAACGAATGAATCGGAGCATCTTACAGGGTTTGAAAACCAGGTTGGGAAGGTATGGAAAGAAATGGTTAAATGAACTACCCAGTGTTTTATGGTCCCTAAGGACAACGGAGAAGACCAGCACAGGAAGAACTCCGTTCAGCTTAGTGTTCGGGACGGAAGCAGTTATCCCCGCGGAAGTGGGTCTACCTACCAGGCGGGTGTTAACAATGGACGAACAAACAAACCAAGAAGGACTGCTAGCAAATCTGGACAACTTGGAAGAATACCGCACAAAGGCAAGTATCCAAGAAGCAAAGTACAAGCAACAGATGAAAAGGTACTATGACAAGAGGGTCAAGACCATGACGGTGCGGCCTGGCGACTTGGTCCTACGGTCAAATGAAGCAAGCCGCAAGGAGAACACAGGAAAGTTGGGGCCCAACTGGGAAGGTCCGTACGTCGTGGTAGAAGTCCATGAGAAAGGGTCATGCAAGCTTGCTACAAGTGAAGGAAAGGCCGTTCCAAGGCATTGGAATCTGGCTCAGCTCAAAAAGTACTATGCTTAGGCCAGACTTAACCGTGGCCGATTAATAAGACTGTCATTTTGTACAAGCCTTTTATAGGCAGCGACCTTACAAAGTATTAATGAAATGGCAACTTTTGATGTGATCTACTCTGTGCATAATAAGCTTAAACAACTAATTAGTCGAATAAATCACTATTCGGCACTAACAGGGATAGCCCCTCCAAATAGCTAAACGAAACTCTCCTCTCGATTAAGGGTCAGCTCCTTCGAACTAAGCTGGCCGAACATACCACTGTTCGGACGAAAGGGGAAGTCCCTTAGAATAACTAACAGATATCAAAGAAAAGAAAGAACAACCACGCATATAAAAAAGAAAAACACACAGACAAGTCGATAACCATACAATAGTCGGACATCCGATACAGCAAAAAATATAAGTACGACCAGCAAGTGGTCAGAATTCATTGTCTTAAATAAAATAAACAAGCCAAATCAAGGAGCATCCTTGCTGAGGCTACCCGAAGGAGTAAGCTTCTCAACATCAACAGAAGTCTTACCCTTCCACTCCTTCATACCTTCAATAAACGGATACGTGGTAGACTCCCAAGCTTTCACCCCTGTCTCATACACCGTATTAGCCTTTGCATCATACCCTTCGATCCATCAATCTTCAGGCCGGCCGAACAACCATCAAAACCTGCCACAATGCCATCATGAAATGCGGAATTGTACAGCAATGTCTCCATCTCTCCCAGAGGCTCTAAGAACTCCTTTGATTTGTGCAGTTTCGAAACAACCGAAGGAATCACCTCAGTCACCAACCGGTCCCTATCCTTCTCAGCATCATCCAGAAAAATCTTGAGCTGGTCGATCACTTTGTCCCCAGCGGCGAGTGCCTCGTCATAGTTAACCTTGCACTGCCTCCATGCTTCTTTTTCTTCTGCGGCTTTGTCGATTCGTTCCTTAAAAACGAACAAAAAAAAATATGTTAAGGAAAATACAAGTAATCACAGGTAAAAACATATGAACATACTTGCAGAGACGATGAAGATTTCGTCAGTAACACGTTCTGCTCGTCCAATAAACGGTTCTTTTCCTCCAACTCTTCAACCTCCTTTTCTTTCGCTGACAGCTTGGCTTGCAGAGATTCCAACTCTTCAGTGTGCTTCATTTTCATCTCGCCCAACGCCCGGATGGCTTCCTTCCCTTTCTTTACACTCGACCGGTCTCCCTTCTTCCGTTTTGCCAGCTTTGCATCAAGTTTGGTGATCTCTGCGCGATACTCGGTGATTCGCCCTCGGAGTTTCTTCTCTATGGCTACCTCTTAAAATAGCTCTGTACCAGTTCCGATACAGAACTCAAAGCACGAACGATAGACACGCTAGCACCCTCAGCCGGGTAATCCTCCTTCTTATCCCGAGCCCGGTCCAACTCCCCGGGAGGGATGGCATGGTGTAGAATCTGATAGCATACTGCAGGATCGGTCAAAGTATCACCATTTCTCACCTGCCACCGAGGCACATATGTTTCGGTAATGTCGTACGAATACTCCGACGCCTTCGACTCATCTTCAACACTAGCAGATTTTTGTTTCTTACCCTCAGGAGTCTCACCCACAAGATCCTCAGGATCTTTCCTTTTTCTGTGATGCTCCTTCCGAACAGGGCTCTCATGACCACCTGTAGCTTCAACACCCAGCACAACCCCTTCCGATAACCCCCTCGGTGGAGACAGTGTGGCCGATGAATGGTTATCCTCAACCGATACATGTTCATTGGGTTCCGGGACGATCACATCGTCCTGCTTCTGGAGATTCTCGGAGGAAGACAAGAAGGCATCTAGGTTGCCACGGCTGCTAGTCGCTTGATCAATGGGTTTCTTGAACACATCATCTTTCTCTTTCTCCGGAACGCTATAAGTAACTGCAGCAGTCCGATCAAGCACAAAGTCCTCCGTAGCCTCAAGGGCGCGAGAAGTGACCTTGTAACCCTTGCCCTTCCTCTTAACAAAACCTAGAAGACTCATTTCTGCAAACAAGAAAACAAGGAATGATTAGGAACACACCGATAGAACATTATAGACAGATACAAACAACAGTAGCCGTACCCTTGTTCCCCTTCTTAACAATGGGTTCTACCCCTTCATACGGCCACATACGGCTTATCCCGGTCAAGATTAGAACAGTCTCCGGGAAGACTTGAAGAGGGGTAGGGGTTTCCAACAGTTTGTCGTAAAGGTCACCATCATAAGCATCCTCTTGCTTCGGATTCAGAGTACCTTTAGAAGCTTTCCAAGGCATTTTGAAAGGAATAACATTATTGGGAACCCAGAAGAATCGGTTCTTCCAATTCTTTAAACCGGAGTACGTTTCACTTAGTATCGAGTTTGATTTGGATATTTCACCGACAGTAAACCAATCACCGGCTACGGTCAAATGGTAAAATTGACGAAATAATCCAATGGTGGGTTCGCCACCATTAGCCCGGCATACTACTTCGAAGTGTACAACTTTCATTGCACCCAGCGGACTGAGTTGACGAATATCTAACTTATAAAATTGCAAGAATTCTAGGAAAAACACCGATAAGGGAAGACGAACCGACGCAAAATCGAAATGACGAGTATAAAAACCAACGTGACCCTTCGGACAATCGGTTATCCGCTGGGTCGGTTTAGGAACGATCGGTTTATAAACTGATGTGTCAAAATATTTACTACAAAAGGCCGTTAACGTCGGCTCGGACACAACAGAGGAATGAAGGTGCATGTCTTTTTTCCCAACCATGGCTAAAAGAATAATGAAACGAAGACTACACAAGGGTTGAGAGCGGTTACCTGACGATGGAACGGAAGCAGAGCTCTGGGGCCGAACGAAGTGAGGTAACAAATTTTTACCACAAGAACAGTGCTATATATAGGGTGATTTGGGAGAATTCCAAGACTGACAGCCACGTCCAATCAGTGAACAGTGGGTCGGTTCGTGCAACCGGCCAATCAGCGACCGACACGTGTCGCCTTTAAAAAAAAAAAAAAAAAAAAAAAAAAAAAAAAAAAAAAAAAAAGAGAGAAAGAGAGGGAAAAACCAACAGGTTTTACCTAGATAACCATTCGACACGTAACCTATAATTCTACAAACGGAGCGGAGACCTGTTCACGGAGAACCCCTCCAGTGATGATCCAGGCTATAAACGAGTGCACAAGTTTGGTGAAATCGTTACGAGTAACAAAATCACCAAACTGGGGGGCTGATAACATAGGATGAGATAATTAAGGTAATTAAACTAGTTAAACATAAATAAAGGGAACATCTGAAAAACAATAAAAATAAGTAACTAAAATATCAAACCAGCCGATCCGATGAATACCTAAGCCGATCATCAGATCAGATAGGATAGGCCGATGCATTTGGATAACAAAAGAGGACCGATCGGAATAATCAGATAGGATAGGCCGATACAATTGGACAAAGAAACATAAGGACCGATGGACAATACACAAGAGACTATTACCTAATAAATAAAACAAAGTCGGCTATTACCCTCCGGTACATAGCCGACTTCGAATAAAAAACATTAAAACCCATTCCTTGTCAGCGGCTACAGTGACATCCGTCACTGTTCACGCCGACTGAATCATTACCCTCAATAAATGCAGTGTCACACTTGCCCTATAAATACTGGGTAGTTGTGCACATTTACTCTCGAATTAAATGCTCACCGGCAGTTACTCTGCCTCCGAACCACCATAACAACCTACTACTAATAACCAACATTCAACACCACAAATGATTCCATTATTGAAGATAGACATATACAAGACTTGAAAAGAAACCCAAACGTTATCGCTTTGCCTTAAAGTTATTCCATTATGAATTCACACGAAGATGGATGTCCAAACCATCTAGGCGCAAGACTTTCGAAGATTATATGTTATATATATATATTTTTTTTCTATTTGTAAATTATATTATATGTGTTTCATATATTAATTATTGTTTTTTGACAAACAATTGCAAAATTCTTTAAGTAATATGCGTAATATACAATTAATTAAGATCATACTCATCTTATACATACTTTCTTTGCATTACATGCTTATTGTGATCATTGATCACCAACATTATATAATACAAGCTGTTGATCGCATCACGAATCACATGATGAAACAAGCATTAGGGTTTTCGGCGCTAAATAAATGATCGGAATCTGAAGCACGAGGATCATGAAGAAACATCGGTGAGGGAGGAGGTGGAGGTCGATGTTGATATTCCATTACATACCCATGATTAGCATAACCTTCATTGTTGTACCCATGAGTTGAAAACCCTAGAACACCATAATCTTGATTGTGATAACTCTGATTATACACGGGCATCGTGTATATGTAAGGGTTATGTCTATAATACTCAAATTTATTTACCACATCTACATTTTTGGCCCCATCGTCGCCACCCCCTATCGTTTTTGCCTCATCATCTGGCTTCTTTTTCTCGCTCTCATTAGTTTTGGCTTTTGCCTCATCGTCTTTCTTTTTTCCCTCTCCTCCATTACTATCCACGGCTTTATTAGTATCGTCTTTCTTTTTCTCGTCTTCTCCACTAGTCTCCATGGCTTTTTCTACTTCTTTTTTCTTTTTATCGTCACCATTGTTATCGCCTTCTTTCTCTTTTTTGCCGTCACCTTCTTCAACCTTCTTTGTAGCGGTTTTCTCATCACCCTTGTCATCTTCTTTTTTTGGAGGGACAATATCGACATTTCTCTTCAGTTTGTCTTTTAAATACGGTATAAGTTCTTTCATGTTCATTTTTCCTTTCACCGTGACCAAATTCTTGTTGCTATCTGGATTTACCGATTCTACCCCTATCCATAATACCAAAGAAACAACATTTAAACAAATAATCACTTATGTATAAAACTTATATAATTTTGATACTTTGTCGATCACATAAAGATTCTAACATAAACCTCATATATAGATGGACAACCTCTTAGACAAACACCTAAACACCTTTTGTCACCTATGATCATCATTTGATATATTTGTATTTTAATTTTGCTTTTATTTTAATCAGTATTAGAAAACAATACTACCTAATGCATTATGAAAAAAAAAACATTTTTAGTAATTTGGAGTCATTGTTTTAATATTTCAGTTTGATTAAATTTAAAAAAACAAGTTAATTATTAGTTAACAAAAATAAATGGAGAGGTTTGAGTGGTTACTAATATATTGGACGTATGTATCCATCTAAATCAAAATTTTGTATATTAGTTGGATGACGTATTTTAAATTTATTCAATAAAATAATGATGATTTTGGAATTAACTCACCATTGATCTTTGAGATGATCCGTTTAATTTTTTGTGAACAGCCATCACAATGTAATGGAATCTTTAGCACCACAGTAGTAGATTGAGGCTAAATATCCACCATGAAAATAAAAAAAAAGTTATAATATTAAATTAAGGAATATACAAATAGTGAGCTAATTAAAAGCCCATGTCATTTACTCATATTATGTATGATGTATACCTCTTTTGGTTTCTCATTGTTAGATTTTGCCTCCGGTGGCTTCTCATCGTCTTTCTTCACACCTCCCTCGTCCTTTTTGGGTTTGGGAGATATAATTTCCGCGGTTTTCTTGGTTCTGAACTCGACGCGCTCTTTGATATGAGCAGGATCTACTTTCCCGGTTATGGTCAGCTTGTTGTTGACACAATCGGCTTTTACAGTTTCTACACCTACATAATGCAAAGAGATATGTTAATTGCCTAGTATGTGTGTATATAGAGGGTTAGAGGGATGTTCAACACAAAACTAGACTGATGATCGGTTTCATCCATGTCTACTACCTTCAATAAGTTGTATGGATTTCTTGACCTTTTTGGCGCATCCGGCACAATGCAAATCTAGCTTTAGAACGACAGTGATCGGTCCTTCATCAACTTTCTTTGTGTTATCGGCATCTACTGTCTTCTTCTCATTGCCTTCTTTTTTTACTTCGACATCTTTCTGTAATAAAGTTCAAAGTAGCAACTATTAAGAAAATATAAAAAAAAAACATTTAAGAACAAAGGAATGGAATGGGTAAGACTAACCTCACCCATTTGAATTGAGTGTTTAATAATGGATTTTTGAGAGTAGAGATAGTTGGAGCTAAAAGCTTTAGGAATTTGAGGTAAAGGTGTACATTTATAGGGGGTTAGCTGTGGATGTAAACAAATAGTAATACTTTATAAGCACTTGATATTAGGCTTCCCTAAATACTATACAATGTATGAAACATGCCTGGGGGACAGGCATTATCAGAATTGGTCACGGGTAACTCACTACTAGCACGGTAATACCGTCGTCACCCATGCTGGTAGTGATTCGTGAACCAAATTCTGGTTCTAGTTAACGGACTGGTAAACAATGATTATTAAATGCAACGGTCGAATTTAGATATTTATTTTAATATTTTTTTTTCCGTTTAAATTTATTTTATATGAAACGGTAACATTTTTTTACCGTTATTTTCAAATTGTATAAAAATGTATACAGTTTAAATAAAAAAACACAAACAAACAACTAGATTAACTAAACTACTTTAAAACACAAACAAATGGATACAAGGAAATCAAAGATTGTTTCAAAGGGTGGGAGGGGAACCTCGAAATCGAAAGTCGAGGGTTCTAGTAGTCGAGGTAGAGGTTCGGTTTTAGGTTCGAGCTCGGGTACGGTTGAATCCTATAGGCCCGTGATAAATTTTTCACAAAGTCAACCCCCACCACAACCGTTTTACCCACAATTCCAACAATTCCCACAATACCAACAACCCCAAAGCCAACCCAATTTTTTTCCACAATTTTCTACGCCGCCTCAATAAATGTCACAACAACTAGAGGACTTCAACTTGTATGCAATGAGGAGTCCAAACCCTCGTCAAACAAATGATTATGATACTAAGCGAGACCTCCACCTACGTGACAATGACGATAAGGAGGAAGAAAACTATGCCAGAGACACAATTCAAGGAACATGAAGATGAAGAATTAGGCGATGAAGTGGAGGAGATGCTTGTTGTAGAGGATGAAGCTGCAGAAGTTGATACACAGGGGAAAAAGAAATTTAGGAAGCGAACAAAAGCCGTAAAGTGGAATACGACACAAGAGGTTGCTTACTTGCTTTGGCAAAAGCTTGGTGCTATTTGTCGAAGTACAGGGAGAAGAGTAATCAAAGAAGCAAGGGGAGTTTTTGGAGGGCGGTCCAAAAACATTACGCAGAATTGTTGGAAGGATCCACCCGAACAATTGATCAAATTACTTCTAACTAGACCGCCATGAACCCACAAATGAATTCGTTCAATGGCCTTCATCAACAAGCGGTAACGATTATGATATATTTAACTTATGGTTTTATTTAATTATATAAATATTTCTAAAATATATTTTTACTCGCATGAATATAGGAGCGCCTACGAGGGAGTGGATGTAGTGATCTTAAAGGCATGCAAACGACGATGGGAGATTATTGAAAAACTCATCCTTCTGGTTTTAATCATCAAGCGGCATGGGAGATTTTAAAGATCACGACAAGTGGAAAAAGCAAGCGTTGATGGGTAAAGAACCGTCCAATAGTCATTCCGACAAGAGACAAAAGTCTTTGGAAGGCGGCAACTATCATGCGTCTGCCTTTTCCTCACAGGACGACTCCACCCCACTAGCCACATGCCAGATATCAATGAAGATGCCAACCCAACAAACCCAAACGAAAAAAATAAGAAAGTCGTCGCCGCCGAATCTTCAAGCAAAACATCATGGGTAAACGAATTTGGGTCATACCGAGCGATAAAAGAAGATAAACTGAACCAGTTGGTCACTCTACAATATCAACAAGGCCAAAAAACTTTAGCGTTTTTAGAGGAACAACGCGAATTTTTAAGACAAAGGCAGTATGAACACGACTTGAATATGTATTCAAAACCACACGACCACCTCAAAGGTAAATATTTGGAATTGGTTTTGAAACGTAAAGAAGAAATCGCGGCGAAATACGATTGGGATCGTTATTGGGTTGAAGGAGACGGCGAGGATGAAGGCGACGAGTAAATTTAGGTGTTTGGATGTTTTTTTAATTGATGTTTCTTGTATTTTTTTATTTTAATGAAACACTTATTTTTTTTAGTTTTACAAACGGTTCTTTTTAATCAAACAGTTATTTTTTTAAACGGTAATTAAAAAAAGATAACTAAAAATTAGAGATTTCAGTGAAGTGAATCAGTTAAGTGTTGCCTTCAAAAAACTGTTTCAGTGAAGTAAATCAGTGAAGTGATGTGGCAGTGCACGATTGGTTAAAATCAGTGAAGTGAAAACAAAATCTTATATGCACAATTGCACATTATATTCACTAGTGGGATTACCCGCGCGTTACCGCGGGTAGTAATGTTTTTTAGGCGCATGTAGAGTGACGGGTTTCATATAATTTATTTTTAATAGTCTCATTCTTCAAGTAGTATATCAAATAAAGGAATACAAATAATATTGATCTAACATCAGTCATTGCTTTTGAAACCAATATGAAAGTGATTTTTCAAAACCTACATAATCGTAATGCAAGTAATGATACACAAAGGTACTATAGTCTAGAAAAATGATTATGATAATAACTATCTGTAACATAATCCAAAAATCCCCTGACACAAGGTTAGACGACTTTAGATGCATTTTTACATTATAACACCAAAACTATGAATGGGTTAAAATTTCACTGTTAAAGAAATTATAATCAAAAGCATAATTCCAAACAAATACAAACCTTAAATTTTATGAAAACAGTAACAACAAAACTAATAAAGATACATATCAAGCAAACATACTTCAAAAGTAACCGCATGTTTACCAGGATCAAGCGCTTCCGGTGTAAATTCAGCCTAGTTAGAACACATTTAGCAACAACATCAGAATGCCATTAATACAACCCCATTAGCATAAACCTCCTAGAAATTAAACATGAAAGACCATTTACCTGTTGAAATGTCTCTTTTTCAACAATTTGAACAAAGTTATTAACAAACGACAACCAGTAGTGTCAATGTTTGAGGTAGAATCCAATGTAACCATGTAAATCACTTTACATGCAGCAAAAACGAAGCCAAGTTTCATCCCTTCTTATCCTTTGTTCTGGAAATTTTAAACAAGTAAATTAACACTCTGCATTTATAAAAAAAGCAGCTGAATTTTAATTATTTTATCCTTTTTTTAACAGCTTTAATCATTTAAAGTAACAGTTTACATTCACCAAAAAGGTGGCGGATTTTCCGCCCTTTCATCCTTTATTTTAGCACTTTAAACAAACAAAAGTCATTTGTGACGAATCGAAAGAATCCAAAAATACTTTATCAGTACACTGAACCAGGTCGTTGATACCATATGTATCGCTAGAACATATCGAAACCAGTTGATACCAATTGGACGCTCTCTATTTGACCTCCTCTTTTGCTGGTGCTGCAAACAAGTGTTAGGGATTTAAAGAAACAGTAACTAATAAGAATTGAGGCCTTCGGTGATGGAGAGATAGAATCTTAGATTGTGAATCAAATAGTGTTATGAATGAGATAAAAAAAAACGTCTTGAAGTGAATATGTAGCAACCGGTGAAAAGTTGGAAAATCAAGGAACACTGGTGTTAGGGATTTAATGAAGATGAAGTTTTAATAATGAAATTTAAGGAGAGGTTACATATGGAGAGGAATAAAGAATGTGTATTACTTAAATATACAATAAGCTTTGCATGTTGTACATAAGGGGCACAAATGAAAGAAAATGACCAACTTTTACCCATTTGTGAAGAGCCTTTCTACCTCCCATCTTAAAATTAGTGTAAAATTATATTTGAAGTCATCCCTCCTCCTTAATAAGGTAACATAGATTATTAACCTAATAAATATATCAGATACTTTATCAGTTCTTTCTTGTCTAGTTATCTGCAACGAATATCAAAAGTCATAACAGCCAGCCGGAAAACCTTCAAACATCTTTATTTTTTCTTTCTTATTTCAGTTTTTTCGCTTTATATAAGAAACTCGGAGGGCGAAACCGTATATACCAAAAAAAAATTTATACGGATACTATGTAATCGAAACTTCTGACCAAAAATTTCGAGGGTCGGTCACCCCCTCCCGCCCCTATGAAGCTACGCCCCTGCCGCTTTCCCCTTTATGGTTCAAATCTCTTTTAAAGTATATAGCAAAAAAAATCTTAATCATACTATTTGGTTGATTAAACAAATCCTTATCTTGATTAAGATAATGTAAACAAATATGACATAATTGTCTTAATAAATATTTGTTTAAGAAGTACAACAAAAATGGTAGATGTTTAGTTAAGTAAGGCAACAAAAATGACTTATAATTGTCTCATAGAAAACGTTTTTAAACTATATAGTAAGATAAAATACTTGCTTGCTTATGGAAAAAAAATGCCAACACGTATAATATTATCCCTCACTTTATTATTGTTATTATTAGTGTTACTGTGTTGTTCTTTTCTTTCTTCATACCTTCTTTTATGTTTTCATAACAATATATATAAGATTTGGATGATTTAAGAACACTTCGCCTAATTAAGAACTAGAATAACCATTATGCACATTTCTCTCTCTTTTTTTTTTTTTTTTTTTGCATTTATACATATATGTATATACATGTCTAAAACTACAAAAATTAGTATTGTACATATATGTACATACATGTTTTGTAATCTACATATATGTGCAAATGTGTAGAAATGATTTCATATACATATATAGAAAGAAAGATTGTTAGTAAGAACATGTTTTTAATGTACATACGTGTCTATACGTGTTTAAATTTGAAAAATAAGTATCATACATATATGTTTGACAATATACACATATGTATAATCTAAAATTGATTAGATACACAGATGTATAAATGCAAAAATAAAAAAGATATCATTTTTGCAAGAAAGTTGCGATTTAGCAAAAAAAATTTGTCTTAGATAAATGTGTGGTCCAGATTGGTTCTATCAATTCTCAATTAACCAAGAATTCTTTCAGAATCACTACCCTATATATATGCGAAATCATTTGAAAATAAATTTAAAATGAGAAGAAAAATAACAAATGACATAATAGTAAAACAATAAATAGAGTATAACTCATACCATTAATTATTCTCTCTCTAACTAATTTGGCAAAAACATTTTACCCACACATTTCGAAATTTAAACTACACATATTCTTACTCATAATCTCCCTTAATGTGCAATCATTTCTATATGTGAATAATCGAAATCGATAATATAGACGTATGTATAAAAAAATCCTTGCAGGAAAAGGTTCGATTTAGCAATAACAAAATGTCTTAGAGAAGTGTGTGGTTCAGAATGATTCTCTTAATTTTCAATTAGCCTAGTACTCTCTTAAAATTCCTACCATATATATAGGGCAGGGATCCTATAGGAAAATATGTTTTTATGAGAAATGTGAGAAGGATTAAAAATTGATATGTATGTATCAATTTTGGACTTACTCATGAAGTTTTGGATTTTTTTGCCTAGAAAAATACCAAACATAATAATTAAAAACCAAAAAAATGTACTTTAAGCTTAAAACTTAAAATACCATGTCAAGAACATTAAGCAGTGAGTTTTAAGTGTTAACTTAATTAGTGTGTTTTAGCTGTGTTTTAAATTAAATGACTATACTACATTGCATTGTGTTTTAAATTGTTGTGTTTAGTGTTTTTCGAGCCAAAACAACCTAAAACATCATTCCTAAATCCAAAACATGATGGCTACATATTAATTGTTAATCTTTCTCACATTTCTCATGAAACCAATTTTTCTACAGGATCCTCTACATATATATATATATAGGTAAAAGTTCGGGTACAAATGTCATATTTCATAAGAAGTGTGAGAAGGATCAAGAATTGACATGTAGACATCATGTTTTGGATTTATGTGTGATGTTAAACATCAAACACAACAATTTAGAACACATGCTCTTAGCATGGTGTTTTAAGTTTTTAAGTCTAAAATAAATTGTTTTGTGCTTTTAATTGTTATGTTTGGTGTTATTTTAGCCTAAACAATCCAAAACATCATGAATAAGTCCAAAAATAATATCTACATATCAATTCTTCATCCTTCTTACACTTCTTACGTCATAAAATGTCAATCGTAGACAAAAAGAGATATACACATACACAATGTAAATCAAACACCTTGAGCACATAATAGATATTAGAAAACCAAGCCCTAAATGTTTGTTTAAGGCATAAGGAGTCTTGTGTAACAAATGATTTGTTGTGAGCGACTTTAAATAAATAAAAAAATCCACGTTAAATGGCTTTTTTCAAATTACAATGTAAAATTCATTATTAACATTGACTTGTCGAATATTACAACTTCTACATAAAACAATATACAAAACTATACATGTAGTGTTTGGTTTGAAAACATGCCAGATGTTTATTTAAAGGAATGATAATATGAGTCAAAAGACAATGAGAAAATAGTTCTAGTCGATTTTGATATATTACATGTCTTATAAACTTTGTTCAAAGACTTGCTATACTTCTTAATAAGGAAGGTGAAAAACACAATCTAATTGATGTCTGAGATGAGCATGCGACGTGTCACCATAGATGAAATATAACCGATGAGGTTATCCATGAATGAACTTGCTTACACTTTAGATATCAAAATACCAGTTTAACGTTAGATAATAGTTAAAAAAACGAGCTACAATCTTTTCCTTGGATAGAGCCCATTGATCACAATGAGATCGGCCAAAATCATTGTGAGCTGACCCAACCCAATAGAACTATGACAGGCCCATTAGAAGAAGACAGAACGTTTACACAGTTACACCTTTTTTTTGAACGATTAATTTATTTCACCCCTTTCTTTACACCTTTTTGACCCTTAGAGTTGAACTTCTAACCTCCCATAAGAGAGGATTTCCTCTCTACCACACGGGTTACACCTATATTTAGAAAACTGTATTTGGTTCATTCCATGTCCATGCATTCTGCAATGTGTGGGCTGTGTGGCCCATTGGCGTTACAACTAGAGTACTACACTACAATCAACTGAAAAACGTATACAACAGGCCCAATAGACTGACAATGTCTATTATGCATGAGGCCCAATAAAGGGCTTGGTAACAATTTTAATATTTTATCAAGCTAGGCATTTTAGTAAGTCAACTCAAGTCTCAGTCGGTCAATCTTGTTTTAAAAAAATAGGTGATGTTTAATTAGTGATATTGAAAATATATCTATCTTTTTACCATTGTACGTATTCAATTTTAATGTCTATACAAATACGAAAACATAATGAACATGCATATGATACTCGATTCGATGATTAATTGCTCCAAAGCGCATTTCTTTTATATTTATGTTCTGAGAAACATGACCAAAATCTAAATTTTCAACATAACTATCTCAAGTAACTATGGTGCTAGGCGATAAGTTATTGTGTTGTAATGCTGAGAGACGTGAATAAATTCATGGTAAATGTTGAAAATATTAGTTGAAACAAAATTTGGATACATAATTATATTGATATACATCGTATATTAATTGTATTTTGTGTCCTTTAAGTTTCTACCTAATGAAAAGGAGGGTCAAATGACCATATTTCCATCAAGTGAGGGGCAAATGGTTAAATTCAACTTAAAACAACTATTTGAGTTAGGGCATAAAGATAGAGCGTGTATAGAAATTTGATATAAACTTTAAATACACAAAGTGCAATTCACTCTAATTATAATTATTTATAAGTATCAAAGTATGCACTCTCGGCTTGTAGCTCGTTCGAAAAAAGTAGCTAAAAAAACTTTGATTTGAAATGACCTGAATCGAGCCGGCCCATTTTCTAACCGAGCCAAGCTTGGCTCGGCTCGGCTAAGCTCGTTGGCTTGTTCTTAAGCTCCTTTAACTTCTAGCTCGACCGAGCTACGTTGTTTAATTTTGAGCTCGAGTCCACCCTGGCTCAACTTGTTTATGGCTCTATTTACAAGTGCTTCGTTTAATGGAATTTGGTCACAGTAGAGGTTATTCAAGTAAACAAGTTATGATTAAATGATATTTTAGTTTAATTTGACTATAATGATAATGGTTTCAGTTGACCATAATCATTGTGTTGTGTCACAAAGAAATCATAATGCAATTAAGTTTAAATTGGTTTCTTTAACGATTTTAGTGCATATGGGTTATAAGATGAACAATTTGATCTTGTTCTAGGATACATAATTTGTACACGTGACATAAGATACACAACGGATTACACAGGTTGACACAAATTCATTATACAAAAATATGAGACACAAATGGCTCGTGAAATTGTTATATGAGAAAAGAACTCTCCAAAGTCCAAAAATAACTACATTCAATCCAACACACCCTAGTGACAATGCACCTTGTTCATTATACAAGTTTTAATGGTTTGTAATGATGCCTTAATTTTAAGATACTCTTAATAATTGAAACACATGCAAACACATAGCTAAGATTGTGGTAATTGACGTCCAATCTAAGGCGGAAACATACTCAATGGACCTTTGATCAAAAACGAGGTTTAATCATGTTAAAGAAATAAGAAAAAAAAGGAGTGATGATGTTTTAGGCGGATTTCAAAAAAGGGTTCAACATTATAAGTTGGAGTCTTCTAGATTCTATTATGGGGCATAATGTGCTTCTTGATAGTTTGGAGATCGTGGATAAGAGGATGCCTTTATTCCGCTAGGTCATCTGTCTTGGTCAATTGGGCGTCAACTTTGAAATTCTAGATTGGCATGAGATAAGCTAAGAGCATCCTCTCTTGTCTCTTCTCTTTTCATTGTTGCAATCAAAGCTTTCAATGTAGCAACATCAAAAGCGTGCTTGTTGGGTACTCTTCAAGGTATTATCATACCCAATAACAAACCTATTGTATCCCAATTTTTATGCTGGTGATTTTACGTTCCTTGTTTAATGGTTGATAACTAACATATCCAATTCTTAGGTTTTGTACACGGGTTTAATATAACGCTATGTTTCTGAATTCACAAATAATGAATCATTTATTTTTTTCTTTTCGAAACTAACGAATGGAATTTGACCTAAATCCTTCAATTTCCTTTAAAAAAATGAAAAAACTTCGGAACACAAACAAACCTACTTACAAAACCAATAAAACTGATCACAAAGTCACAACCATAGATAAGTTCATAACTCATGTAACACCCCACCCGTAACCTGGGTGATCATGCACAATTGATACAACTTATAGCGGAAGCAAACTAAACTTTCATTTAAAACTTAAAACATCTGAGTACAAGACATTATTTGTTTACAACTCTTAACTTAAAACTTCTTGGTCTTGTAGGCTTCACTACATCCAAGTACTTCCTAATGCGGTCCCCATGGTTCACCTGAGATAAGCATACTCAAAATGACGTCAGCTATGCTGGTGAGCTCATACTATACAATTTTAAAAGACAGACCACAGTTCACATTATATGCATACACAATATGGGCTTATGACCCCTTATAGTCAGGTTGGGCCTCGCTGGACATTATAAGCCACGTTTGACTTGTCACAAACCACCGTACAATGGACATACCGGTCCTCCGGCTGTGCCCCCTACGGCCGTCGCATAGGTATGGGTGTATGTCGCTGGACCTTATAAGCACGAAGTGCCTGTGGGTACAACCCTTTATTACCCTTTCCAGAGTGACACACCCCATTAAGCATACTGGGATCCCATATACCCCTACCAACATATGCATATTGCAAGCATTCTAATTTATTACCAGTTTGGACGAGTATACTATCACAGTTTTAAAAGACGAGTATGATGACTCACCTGTTCAACGATGTTTAACAGTTGCTCAACACTTGCTAGTATAACCAGGCAATATCTCAAGGTCCTGACCAATTTACATAATCCTAGGTTAGGTACTGACACACCTAACTAATTATTATTATGGTTGGATATTGGTTAACGCTACCTTATTTAAGCATGGGTGATCAGTTCATGCCTAACTAAGGCTAGACTACCCAATACCCACCCCTAATAATAATCCTAATACCTAAAAATAATAATGCTAAACTACTGCTAATAATATTAATAAAAATAATAATTAACTATACATGACTTAAACGATAACATACCTTATAACTATCTACGACAGGTTGGTGTAGAGTCTCCCCTACTCGTGCTCCTACTTGTACTCCAAAAACGACTATTAACAATACCCAACGGGGTATCGTAGGCTAGGGATTCTCTTATACTAGAGCGTTCCCTTAAAGTTTGGTGTAACTTACAAAGACACTGAAGGTTCCTTTATATAGGCATGATTGGACGGTGGATTATAAACGTTGGGCCGATGTGGGACTATACTATGACGTGCTTGGCTGCTTGCTTTTCTTTGTTTGAAACTAGCATCGATGTGGGATATGAATATAGTTGCATCTTATACTTTCTATTTAATTGTGGATATTAACATCCACGTATAATGCAACCTATCATTTGTTAAGTTTATATTAATTATATTATTATAATTAATTCAGCTGCTTCACTCGTTTTTCTCGTATAACTTTTAAACTATAACGTTTTACAAACTTTCGAATATACTCTTAAGACGAGCTAATTTTTATCTACACGTCAACCTAAGTTTCATTTGAAGCAGAGTAGGGTCAAATATAATGTCTTTTGTTAATATAACTAAACGGTCTCTTATAGTACTATTGGCTCGACTAGATTCTTATATATCAAATAATCATACTACTCATTCGACAATATATAAAATATAAGTTTCATATATTTTCCTATTCATTCCCAAAACGGGGTGTTACAACTCATAAGCAAATTTGGATCTCCATTTTATTTATCGGCAAATTTCATTTCATTCCACCCAAAATATTTACATGGTTGCGGACTAGTAAGGCACTAGCCGCAACCTTCATACATCACCATATACAACACCTTTTAACACCAAAACGATAACAAAAATTAATAAAGTTACTAGAATGTTGAACGCGATCCAATTCTTCCAAGTCCATCCCGGCTTGTGCTTTACCCACAAATAAATAATTAAATACTCTATCCAGGTTGACCCTATCATTCTCAATAATCCTTGCTTCGATACCGCTGCATTTACGTTTTTGGATATCCCTCTAAGACTTTACGGTGTGGACTCGGGAAAAGCTTCGGGGTCCTTACGTGGCTTACCCCCCGAAGGGGAACACCGCACCTAGGGGTGTAAATGAGCCGAGCCGAGCTCGAGCTCGAGCTTCACAAAACCTTAACGAGCCCGAGCCAAGCCCAGTCAAGCTCGGGCTCGGCTCGTTTACACCCCTAACCGCACCCCCCAATTTTTTTCGGTGAACTCGGGGTTATCTCCCCGTTCGTCCCGAAGCATTTCATTGGTTCATTTTTTTTTAAAATCAAACTTTATATAATAAAAAAAGAAGGATGAATGGAAGAATCGGGTAAAACCATTTTCAGACTTTGGAGGAGAAAATGAAGGAAATGATGTGGCGCTGATGTGACACTTAGGAAGTTGGGGCCTTGGGGAACATGGTACCACACCATACACTGTAATCGCCTCATTCAAAAAACCCCAAAAAGTGAAAATAAAAAAACCCGACCCGGTCGGTTTCTTCTTCTTCTTCAAGCTGTGGCAGTGGTGATCGGTGTAGGGTTTGTTTTCTGTAAACAAATGTAACACAAAAGAACCGATTCCTAAAGCAATTGGTAAGGATATGTTATGTTCATACTCCATATATCTTACTTTCATTTACATTACATCCTGTGTCATTGATCTTAATCTTAATCTTGGTTTTTAATATCTCACCTCTTTTTGTACCCGAACCCGATACACAAAAAATTATATATATTTTTTATATATTTCATATATTTTTTAATATGAAAACTACACTACAACAACTTGCTGCACAAAAATATGGGAAATACATGAGCCGCGCGCCTCAGGGTCAATTTTTTGCCAAGAAATCACGACTCGGTGCGATTTTTGGAAAAAAAAAACGCGCTTTATGCTAGCAAAAGTGCGCTTTTTTAAACCGACATCTTAAATGTCGATCACATCGATTAATTGACCTAGACTTGTAGTGCATGTTTGGCTCTCCATTTCCACACCTCCTTATGACTTATAACTTATTGAAAAAGTTATAAGTTAAATCAAAGTGTTTGGATGGATGGCTTGAAAAGTTACTTATGGGGAAATTTAGGCTTTGAAAAGGAGAAATGGGAGGATAAGTCATAAGTCACAATTTGTGACTTATGAGATTAAGTAACTTTTGACTTAGGAGAAGTTATAAGGAGAAATGCAAAAGGAGAGCCAAACACACCCGTAGTTAATCAACTTATTGTACTTAGGAAATTAGGTTGCTGAATTAGCCCCGCTTACGGCTGTGCGCATATAATGTGTATATGTGTGGCCCTCGGAGGGGCAAAAGTAAAGTTGCACTAATTTTAACGTTATTTTACTAATTTCGTGAAAATAACGTTAAAAATGACGGACGGTTAATCATGCATCATGTGGTGGCGTTGATAGCCAAAAGTCAAGGGGCACATGCACCAGTCGTGCTTGTCCCGATTGCTATGCCTTATGTCCAAGGCTTGATACAAAACCACTATCGAGCCGGGGGTCTCACTGGAAGCAGCCTCTCTATTCCCACGTGGTAGAGGTAAGGCTGTCTACATCTTACCCTTCTCAGACCCTACCTTAGCTTTGCTATTGGTGGGATTAACTAAGTATGAAGATGATGTTTTGTTTTTCCTAATCCCTAATGTTAGGTACTTTAAATTTCAAACACCATATGTAAACTATGATACATTACACTTTATTCATAATACATTGTAGTCTTGATGTCTGATATAGTGATTTTGTAGAACTTATTGTAGTATCTTGGTAACTTGCATAGATAACATTAACAAACAGCTTTATTAGGATTACATGCTAATGATATAACTAATTACACTACCTTCTGTATCGGTGCTTTTCCGCACGCTTCTCTTGTGTTCTTTAAACTTTAGCTCTGTTATTTTTTCCCTTAATGAACATAAACACTAATAGTCTGATGGATAGAGTGATAGACACAAATGTGTAAAACTTAATGAACGATTATTCAACGATTGTGCTTCTTTAGTTGGGGACGGTTATGCCGACATACCCAACTCCCACAACAAAGAATGCAGTTGATTGCAGTAACAGATAAATAAACATGTGATCTTTCCCAAAGATCATGTCATAGCAAGCTACATATAACAGGAACAAGCCCATCAAAAGCTCCGAGAAAAGAAGCCTGTTTATCGTTTTAAATTTATTAGCATTATGCAAATGATAAAAGCGATGGTAATCAACACTTGTTGGGTAAGTTACCTTTCAAAAAGGCGCGGCCTTGTTCTCTTCGGTGGCCTGATATTGTTTCTCTGCTTTGTGGCATTCCCAAGTTTTTCGGTCACGACCCACTCGTTGACCCGGTTTGCTCCTAGAAGTCCTATAATTGTTGCTTTGGATCGATGAAAAGACATGACGTTTTCAAACAGGATCCATAGTACAAGAAGATGCATTGACCTGCGGTAAGCAAGATGTAATAACTTTAAGCAGTTGTGGTTATTATTATTATTATTTTTAGTTTAATTCTGTTTATCTTGGATGCATTACCTTAGGGTGCATGATGAGTTCAGAAGGGTGGTTGTTGCTGGAATATAAATGGCTATTGGTTTTGGAAGATGGACTTCTGGAACCATGATGCTTATCGGGATAATTACGCAGTAAAAGAAAAAGGTGACCCAATGTGCTATTATCTTCCGTACAAAGAAGAATGCATAGATGACATGGAACTTCTTCCAAACAGATACCCTCTGTGTGACAAAGTAAGATAAAATCATTTATAATTGTTATTAATATTAATACGAAAAGGTTCAGGCAATTAGTTATACCTCACAAAAGATTATTTCTTTTGTCATTTTTTTGAACAGATTAGCTGGACCGCATGACCATCGATGCTGTTGATATCGATAAGCTTTGAAGGTACTTGGGAGTTCGTTTTTGACCTATGCAATAGAATATTTAAGCTGTTTATTTCCGTAGATATATTAATTAGGTTAACGAAACTCACATCTAAATCTCCAACAAAGACAAATTTCCACCCCTTGAGGCTGGCCCGAACCGCAAGATCCATGTCCTCCACAGTGGTTCTATCTTTCCAGCCACCAGCATCTTCAATTGCTTTTATACGCCACACACCAGCAGTCCCTTACACCATAAACATATCATTGTTTTCGTATAAAAGATCCATGACAACTATCTTTAAAATTATTTGAGCCAACAGAAACAGTTTTTTTCCTGGCTTACCGTTGAACCCAAAAAACTGACAAGTTGAAGAACCGACTTCTTGCTCAACTGTGAAATGATAGGCTAGTGACATCTCTTGGAGCCGAGTCATTATGCATTCATTAGCATTTACTGTAAAGAACATGTATTAGTTATAAACTTATAAAATTATTTAAAAAACTGAAATTAAACTATAATCATAGTTATCAAAGGCGCTAGGCGCACTCAAGGCGCATAGGCCTCGCATGGGGCCTAAGAGCGAGGCGCAAAATAAGCGAGGGCATGAGATAAAAAAAGCGAACAAAGAAAATAAAGTAAAAATATGTTAAAATAATTCTATTTTTCATCTAGTTGGTATCAAAAGTTTTAAAATATTGATGTATTAGTGTATAGAAGTAGTTTTCCTTAGATAAAAGTAGAAATCTAGCTGGAATCTAGTCATAATTTAACGAATTTGGCTGGAAACTCTCCGGAAATTTGGAATCTAGCTGAAATCTGCGCCTAAACCATCACCTGGAGAATTAAAGTGCAATTTTCTCGACTCAAAGCGCAAATGCATCGCCTCACCTAAAAAATGGGCCTAGGCGCAAGAGGCGATGGCTGTTAACAACTATGATTACAATAGGAGAGTGTATATCTGTATTGTGCAGGGGGAATGGGGAATATGAAGAGAAATAAGTAACAGAGTAAGTTTTACCAAATTTCCATCGAGCTTGTACTAAAGCAAGTTCAGGATTTTCAAGGAGATAAGGTACAGATCTCCAAAGAAAATCTTTATCTGGTTGAAAATCTGCGTCAAATATGACCACAAATTCGCAATCCAACACATAATCTTTAGTTAATCCTTCACGAAGAGCGCCAGCTTTGTATCCATTTCTGTTGTTTCTTGTTTCATATTTGACATTCACTCCTCTCTGTATCCATCTTTTGCACTCTAATTCCACCAGTTTCTGTACAATATAACTAATTTAATTACTAAATGGATAATTTATCTTCCCATCATTTGAGATGTTAATTTATATGCGTGGGATGGGGGTGATACCCTTAAGACTTCGTTGGTGGAGTCGTCAAGAACCTGAACGATGAGACGGTCGGATGGCCATGTAAGAGAACACACAGATCCAATGGAGAGCTTGTATACCTGATAAGAATGTGAGTTAGATTATTTGAAATGTATTTAGTTGTAACAAAAAACATAAAAAGTAAAATGCAAATTAAAATGTATGAATTAAGTTGGGCTTCTTTCAAACAATGTAGTTTGAATCTTGTTATCATTAAAAGTCACCATCCTGTAATTTTTTAAGGTTTCTTGGTTAAGTAAAGACACTTGTAGCCTGTAGGCAATCAAACGTCTTGAGTTTTTTTACCTTTATTTATTATTTAGAAATAAACTACTAAATCAATAAAGATCGCATGAATATTGGTTCTTATTGTAATGTTTCTGTAAGACACAAGAAAAAGGTACAAACGACGGTGTTCAGCTGTGCCTGTTACATATTAGATCTTCCCAAATATATATTACATCTGTTCTGCAAAAAAATTGTATCTTTTATGGTGCTTTAGATATAGAGATTCTAAGTTGTTGCTAGTAATGTTTATTCTGTATGGAAATTCTGGATATGCAGTTAAGATATTCATTTGACATTTATTTGGTAAGCCATCTTTCTTATGTTACCATTCACTGTCAAAATTAGCAACAATATTGTCAATGTAATTGAATTTTCTCTGTTTTAATTCTTTATAAAATAATGTAACCTGTTTTATGAAGTTTACGCGCCTACTAACATAGTACATATATTAAATCAAACATATATACCTCTTTTTCATTGAACATAGGTATCTGAACCAACACCATGGGGTAACTTC
The DNA here is from genome assembly GCA_030844895.1 of Ambrosia x helenae. Classification (NCBI taxonomy): domain Eukaryota; kingdom Viridiplantae; phylum Streptophyta; class Magnoliopsida; order Asterales; family Asteraceae; genus Ambrosia; species Ambrosia x helenae. The sequence continues at coordinate 51,830 of JAUTDX010000561.1, read as the reverse complement.
TGTTTTGCTCAATATCTTCTTTCAGTGCTTCCAACTTATACTGAGTGTACTTTTTCTTGCCTGTAAACTTCACCAAAAGAAGCACAACAGTCATGTACACCCGTTCAATAAACATCATTATAGACATCGCCACACATATACAAATTGCAACCGTCAGTGGCGGGATCACCATTGAAACCCTCATTTCCCGCCATATATCGGTGAAACTCCCTGTAAAATCATAGGCTGATTTCACCCCTGGCTCGCCCTGAAACAGATTTCTCATGGTGAAGAGTACAGAGATTGTTTAGAGGAGGGTACCTAGAAAGATTGAAGCTATGCGATAAATAGGACAGGATTGAGCTTAAGCCGAAGATGCTGACATGGCACGGGCTTAGTTGGAGGATGGTGGTGCATTGAGTGAACCGCTAAAATGGGCCCCTGGCAAACCCACCGACAACGACGTTGACAGTGGCCAATTCACTACTGATTAAGGTAATAAATCTGTAAATTTCTTTATTGTTGATAGATCATGATTTCTCTGTGTATGTTAGTGACATATACATGTTAATTAGTTTAATGGTGGATAAGGTGGTGACCTGAGAGTGAGATTATAAATAGAAAGTTTTAAAATGAGTTGCTGGAAATTTTTGTCGCAATTGAGAAATTCATCGCGTTGCCGTAATGCTCACGTAGGGGATGAGTAGAAAAACATCTATTTTTGGTTTAAAGTCTTCGTGTAACTCATGCTTAGTGTGCATTCACATTTGCTAACGCCATCAAATGGCTAATTTTTCGTATTGGTTGCCAGCTATCTCACCGATTAATATGATCATTAACATCTTAGACACGTAAGTAAGCAGGTGATAAGGAATATTGCATGCATCTTTCTCAAACCATAAGTTTATTTGATACTGAAGTTATTTTTTTGAGATTAATATGCAATTATTGGTATGCTTAATGCTTGATATTGGAAGTGAAGCAGTTTTTAAGAATATGTACTTACTTGAGATACTGTTATTGACCGTACCGGACACATATAAGCTACCCATAGAAGATTGTGAAATCAAATTATGTAAATTCAAATTATATTTGAATCCAGTTATTGACTTATAAGCTTGACATGTCTTTTAAAGATGTGAAGAATTATGGATTTCATATCATTTTTATAGTAATTTTTGTTGTATGTCTACTTGTCTAGATTTCATTCCTTTCTGATCTTCCCATATGATTATACTTTATATAAAGCTTTAAACTTGTTAGGTTAGTTCATATTTATGTTTCCTTGATCCTTTTCGACATGTGTTGGGTCGGGTTGGGCGGGCCAATCCAATTAAACTTTTTTTCATTAGTCAATAGTTAGTTATGTGTTAAATATAATTTAATTAAAAAAACTATGTTATTAGATTAGTTATCGAAGACAAGTTGGTAGGTTTATACATTTGAGTTCATCTTGGATGGCTTGCGAGTTTTTCAACCAACTTAACTCATTTCCTTTCCTTTCCCAGTTAAACATTTTTGCTCAATCTATTAGAGATAAAACATTACCCAAATCGACCCATTTGGGGGTGGGTTGATAAATGGAGTGGTCAGACATGTTGGGTAACAAGTCAAAACATGTACAAGTGGAAAAGGTTGATTTTAGTTATGAGTTGAAACATGTCGTGTCGGGTAGGGCCAATCCTCAAACCCTTTTTGTTTATTTGTTTTATGATTAGTTGATGTGTTCACTATGATTATAAAAATTATATTATTAGTATAGTTATTGAAGATTTTTTTTAATAAATCGACTTTGGAGGTTTAATGCACTGAAGTACATTTGAGATAACTTGTGACCCGTTCAACCCATTCAACCTGGTTTCCCTTTTAGTATCATATTTGGATTTTTTTTATATCTACTTCATTCGTTAGAAACTTTAAGGTATGACTTTACACACAGTCTACACTTCACTATAAACAAATTCTCTAAAAGTCCTCTCAACAACAATTTTGTGGACCAATTAAAAATGATTGCTGCAGTTGTCATGGGATGAAGAGTATATTAGTGTAAATCTACAGAAACAACCAAATGACCATATGTTTTTCTTCTTCGAAGAAATATAGTTTTGAAAAAAGGGAAGCGTTAATCAATATGGGCTGAAACATGTCAGGTTCGGTTGGGTCAATGCACGCACATTTTTTATGTTCATTTTATGAATGATTAATGTGTTAACTATGATTGCAAAAACTATATTATTGTGTTATCCAAGCTACTTAGGAGGTTTAATGTATTTGAGTTCACATTTCGGATGCCTTGTGACCCGTTAAACATTTCAGCTCATCCTATTAGATATAAAACGTTAACTGATTGACTCATTTGTGTAACAATTGTAATATTGTCATTGCTGAAGTTTCTCTCCATCTTGTACTCTTTTAACATTATTAATCCTTTCTGCAGCTAAACACATATTACTTTTGTTTTGATGTCCACTCATCATTGGCTTGAAGACACCTCCAAAATATGACAGATTTGTTTTTGGTGTCTTTTAATGTATTAAGCTTTGAATGTTTTAAGCTCTCTCCAGAAAGATTCACAAAAGTCATTTTTATGTGTTAACGAATCGCACGTAGAGATATTGATAACACACATAGAGTTAATGGTATTTCGTAACTAACTCTGTTGTGCGTTCTTTTGAGTTTTGATCATATCTTGGTCCAAGAGTTGTGTCATGTGGATGATGTTCCATTAGATGTAAGTCTAGGTTCTTTTTGTAAATTCTGAGTCTGTGCTTGTGTTAATGATTGAGGTTATCTTAACCATGTTACAAGTTTTGTGAGAGAAGAAACAAGTGGATAAACAAACGGCCTACAAATGCTTTTTCTTTCTTACAAAACTCATCTGATGCTGAAATTTTACATGATAGAGATCAAAATATATTAGAAGTTGGAATAAGTTCTTAGCAAAAACGAGTTCAGAACTGAACAAGTTTAAAAAAAAATTATCTAGTGTCAAATGAATTTTGAACAAAATTGACTTGGCTTGGAATGAATCATTTTATTAAGAAAATATCAGAACAGGTTCACCTGCTATATTTTCTTATGGCAGCTAGTGGTGACAAGTGGATGCGAGCATGGTGGCGACGACAAGGCCGTGTCGATGGCGGCCATGGAGGGTGGTGGTGAACGTGACTCCAAGGATGACAGTGACAAAAAGTCGGTGGTGGAGACAAACAATAGCCATGGGTGCTGCTAACCATTTAGACCGATTTTAAAGTAGAAAATTTTATAATCGCTACTCGTTTTGACCCATTGTTAAATCTATATAGCTCAAAATTATTTTATTGTCTATTGGAATAAACTCAAATAACTCCATATACAAATAATTTTTTGTTTCCCCTAATCAACCTATTTAGACCGGGTGTTATGGTATGGCGCCCGCATATCACATCACCATGCTAAAGCCCCAAACATTGTGTCGGAGGTGTTAAAGAGGGCTCTGCCATGCCATTCAAGGGTGTTAAGGATTATTTGGTGAGAAGATCACCTAAAAGCAATCAATCACCTTTTCTTTTTTCTTTTCTTTTCTGTAAGGAGTTGCCTAGTTTCAAATATAGGCATGACTAGGTCCGGGACGTTCTTTGGGACATTTTAAGAAGGGCTGAGATCTCAGCCAAACGGGAGGCTCCTGTGAATTTCCTCTCGGACCCCGCTGACGGGAGATCCACCCTTCGTCCAGCAGACCTGCTTGTCTTTGGGTGGGCCGGAGGGAAACACGCTTGCGTCGACCTAACAGGTGTATCTCCTCTGGTTGGTTTGAGGGATAGTGGTTTTTTTAGCAGGGCAAGCTGTGCGGAAAGCAGAGGCGAAGAAAGTTGAGAAGCATGCTAAAGCCTGCGAGGAGAACCAACACGTTTTTGTTCCCCTGGCATTTGATACCTTTGGCTCGTTGGCGCCGGAAGCCATCCGTTTCCTGACTAGAGTTCAACGGGTTATTCATGGCAATGTCTCGACTCCAGGGGACATGGGTTTGTTTTTAGTAGATTAGGGTTTGCCATCCAGAAGGGGGTGGTGGCGCAGCTTGTTGCCCGCATGCCCGCTATCTTGATGTAATTAGTCGCGTTTATGTGTTTATGAATGAAAATTTCAGTTTAGCTATAAAATGATAGATAGAGGGTGGGCTAGGTAAAACCCATAGTCTACGTGGCAAGGTGTTATATTAAACCACAACCTACATATATATTATTTTGGTTTTATCTATTTTTAAAGAGTTTATTGATTAAAAAAGTGAGTACAATATTCTTTACTTGAATTACAAGTCGTTAGCTTACCTTTTCTTCTATTTTCATAAAAAAAAAAAAAGCATTTGGTTGCAAAATTGTAATATTCAATTGATATATTAACTCGATAATGCTTCTTATTTTAGCACCCATCAATGTAGATTTAGAAAGGGTTAATATAACTAAACACCAATATTATATACCTTCTTATTTTTCATAAAATAGTCGTTCAACCTGATTCTCGTATAAAGTCCTTAAAAAAAGTCCCTACGCCGCTAAATTTATCTAAAGCGTGTAAAATTTACTTAAAATAATGACTTGATACCCTGAAATTGTCAAAATAAGATGGTATAGTTTTATTTTATTTAGTTGAGTATCATTTCATCAAATTTTGATTAATTTAAGGGGTCACAAATTATTATTTTGATAAGGGTTTTTTTTTTTATAACTACAAGCATTTTAGACACGTTTATGGACTTAATAAAAGCAATTAGGTTGATAGACTTTTTTTTTTGTCTTTTTACATCTTTATGAACGTTTATATACGAAAAACAGAGATTTTTTTGTGAAAAAAAAATGTATATTTCAATTTTATATAGCCTGAAAATTTACCTTAAACAAATATATTTGTTTATGCAGACAGAGGATTACATATATAACCAAAAATGCACTAACTCATATGTTTATATATATATAATTAGCTATTTTTATATATATTTTAAGTAATTGTAGCTTATAAATTTTGACAAGCTTAAACTTCACAAAAGAAAGTTGGATAGGAGTAAGGATTTACCATACGTCAACAAGGACCACATGAAGAGAAAAAGGCAAAAGTTGAGGCAAAATACCAAAATATCCTTGGTATATATAAAGATAATTAGGAATAATAAGTAATAAACTTTTAGTTAGAGAAATACATAAACTGCACATGTATTTATACGCATACTGGTCAAATACAGAAAAAGACAAAAAAATAGCGATTGCATGGCTACTTAACTGTTTTTTATACTAACCAAAACAGTAATACATTTATACGGTAGTCGGCATGTTTCATCATCATTTTGATGATTAAAAAGTTATATCTATAGTTTTGAACAATGTTACTAAATTAGGTGTACGAGGCAAAATATTGGCCAAGTAATTCATACAAGGTAGGGTGTCAAGGCTACTTTTTTAAACTCAGTCTAATTACTCGGAATCGATCAAATGCGGTCAATCTTGGCCAAATTTAGGGAGTTGTTGCTCTCTTAATTTATGTTTTTTTTTTTCTTTTGGTGTAATGCACAATCAACCATGGTGGGCATTTTATACAAAAAAAAAAAAATACAAACAACTCATTAATATTGTACTTAACAATATTAAATTGTATTGAATGAATTTAATAGTTATTGAGTGGTCAAGCTCGAAACCTACATTTTACTTATGGAACAAGGTAAAACTGCAACAGCAGTACTAAAGGTTCGGACAAGTGCTGATATCCCTGCTAGACATTAGGGGTGTTCATCGGGTTTGGTTTTGGTTATTGGGTTATTCAGGTCGGGTTATTCGGGTTTTCAGTGTTGAAAATATTACCCGATAATCGACCCAATTTAGTTAAATGGTTATCGGTTATGGGGTTAATCGGGTTCGAGTTTTTTGGGTCGGGTTAAATGGTTATCGGTTAAATGCTTCGGGTGTTTGAGTTACATATTTCCAGCCATTTGGGTTGCGTATTTCTATCCATTTGGGCTACAATATGTGTAAAATAAAACCACAACATGGGTTATAATATTTAGTTGTGAATTTGGCTATAAAATCAGTACTCCGATATACATAAAAATATGGAAACTAAATCATTTATTTGTTTATGAATTCGGGTTAACCCGAATTATAAAAAAACTAATCCGAAGACCGACCCTAAAAACTCTAGTCGGGTTCGGGTATCACTTAATCGGGTTCGGGTTAATCGGGTAAGGTACTTTCTTGGGTCGGGTCACTTCGGATTCGGTTTGGTTATTGGTTATCGGTTAAAAAGAACACCCCTACTAGACATGATGAGGTCAGTAGGTGCTAGAGGTGAACAAATCGGTTTTTCTTGAGGAACCGGTTTCGGTTTGGAACCAGTCCGCTACAGTGTCGGTTCCGTCCGGAACCGGTTCCGGCCCCGTTCGGTTTCGGTCCCGGTTCCGTCGGTTTCAAAGATTGGTTCCGGAATCGGTTCTTGCGCGCACACAATTTAAAAAAAAAACCGATGGCAAAAAAAATAAACATAAAATTACGACTTTTTTTAGGATTTCAAAACAAGAAACATGGAAAATGAAATTAAAACTTTCTACAACGTGCTTTTTTTTCGCTATTCGACACAAGTCGAATTAACCATTTTCGCCAAAAAATTTGGCGTTTCGTGTCGTCTCGAAAATTTAAACAACGGTAGGCTCGTTTGTAGAATCGGTTTGGGATGGGTTTGAAGATTAAGCCACAGAATGATGTAGTAAAAGCAAAGCAAACACAATATTAAGTGTATACGATAGCGGTTTTTGTGTTTTTGGGTTTCTTTTTGCGTTTTTGAGTGTTGTGATCAACCAAAACATCCAAAACCTATTTATACTAAACAAGGGTGGCAAAATGGTGATTTTGGGAGAAAAAAAGGGCTAGCTAACGGCTATAAACGAACCCAACGATAAAAAAAACAAATTTGGCTTATTCTAACGGTGGAACCGGTTCTGGGACCGGTCCTTGAGATCGGTTCTGGTTCTGGTTTCGAATCGTTTTTGGCTAAATTAGTGGAACCGGCGGTTCCTAGAGGAACCGGAACCGGTTCCACTGTATACCGGTTTGGAACCGGAACTGGTTCCGGTTCGGTTCCACAGTTCCGGTTCTAGAATCGGTTTTTTTGTTCACCTCTAGTAGGTGCTGCCCATCAGATGCTCCTAAGCCGACCCGACTTGGTGGAGCCACCACATTGCGCCCATTCGGCCACGCCACACGCACGTGTGCGAGTACGCACCTTCCACGAGTCCACTAAAGCGTGACTCTATGAAACAATATACAATGAGTTCTTTTCCATGTAAACCAATTCATGTTTTTGTCATCCCACCTATGTGGGACAATGCTTACAAATTTTTTTTCGATCTTCAGTTATTCAAACCATATAACTTCAAGCATCGATACTTCATTTATCTTAGCTCCATTTTAGACACAATTTAGTTCGTTATGATGCTCTCACATTGTAGAACACAAACCCAAAAATAATTATCAATATGCTTCATATACTACATTTATTTAAGTGAAAATCAACGATAAGTCATTTCACTAACCTATTTTTCCAACATTTTCACGAATAAACCTCATCTTACCTTAAATCTAATACAAAACCACACTCTTAAAAAAATGGTTTTAAACCACTGCAAAACAGACCATCCAACCATCAACAGTGGTTGTTCATGCTGCCCCATCATACCAGCCAGTTTAGTTTGTGGTCTTTCGGAATCATAATACACGATTCAACCAAGAATTTGTATCAAAACCAATAAAAACAAACGATAAAAACCTTCAATTATATTTTTTTTAACTTTTATAATTAGTAAAACCACTTGTCGTGTCACATTTTCCTGATTATAGCATATAACACGTGTCAAATAATAACCAAAATAACTTTCTATAAATAATCACAAGATGAATATAAAATCTAAACAACAATTTCTATAAATAATCAAAAAGATGTTATATAAATCAGCCTAGTGGTGGAGGTATGGGGTTTACTCATTTGGAGGTTCCCGCTAGGGGTGTTCACGGCTTGGTTTCAAACCGTGAAACCGCCCAAACCGGTCGTCGGTTTGGTTTCATGGTCGGTTTTTTTACTTAACTTTCGGTCGGTCGGTTTCAATATTTTCAAACCGTAGCAAACGGTTTGGTCTACGGTTTATACCGGAAACCAACTGCAAAAAACCGGACCGGACCGTAAGGATTTATTTATATTTTTTTATAAATATTTTCATATTATATATAGACATGGATAAAATAAAATTTGTTTTTGCCTATAACTAAATTTTTGTAAAGTAATAGTGGGCTAACTCATTTTACATTAGCATATATTTCATTACAGTAATTTAAATCCTTATGTAAGTTTTTTAACTTTCAAATTCAATCTTTGTTTTGATGTGTTTGGGTATATTTTATTTATGTATTTGCTAAATTAGATGGTCTTTTAAGATATTTGGATTGTTAATTATTACAAAATAACTTGTTTTATGTTTAAAGGAACTTAGAGTTGAGGACGACATTTTTTTTTTTTTTGCAAATTCTAGACTTCTTGTATAAAGATTCAACGAGCCCAAACCGCGAAACCGAACCGGAACCAAACCGCTACTAACGGTTTGGTTTGGTTCGGTTTAAAATTTCTACGGTTTGGTTTTGGTTTACAAAATTCAAAAACCGTTACTAACGGTTCGGTTCACGGTTTGACCTAAAAACCGCGAAAACCGGACCATGAACACCCCTAGTTCCCGCTGTAAAGCGTTCAGATTTGAATCCCGCTTCGACTAAGCTTTGGCCTTATATAGTTCTGGCCGAGAGTTGTTAAAAAAATTATTTCATGAAAAACAAAATAAATTAATTAAAACTTTTTTTTTTGTACAAACCCTTGTTAGATTTCCCTCCATCTTCTCTTTCCTCTTGTCGAACCAACGCCTCTCACACCTCACCTTCTCTACTCATCATCTAATCAACACGTTGTTACAAATCCCACCATCTTCATACTCTTCCAAATTCATCACCTTTATTAATTATTAATTTTATTATTATTATTATTATTATTATTACTATTATCCTTCACCCTTCAAAAACCCCCTCCAATTTCACTAAACCACAATCTTTCTTTACCAAGTTTCAATCTTTTTCTTTAATCCTTCAAAACCCAGATCTAATTCAGTCTAATTCCATCTGGGTATCTCTCCAATTCGTGTTTGGTTGATGAATTTTGGTGGGTATTGTTATTAATGATGGGATCGAATGATAATTTGGAAAATGTTGTTGGGAGTACAAACCCGGGTCCAGCTGGTGGGTCTAGAGGAGTCGGGTCGACCCGGTCGTGGGGTACGACGGGTTCGGGTCAATCCGTTTCGACTAGTGGTAGTGCCGGGTCGCCGTCGACCCGGAGTGAGGCTGCAATGGCGGCGACACCTGCGAGTGAAAGCACGTTTTTGAGGTTGAATCACCTTGAAATTCACGCTGATGATGCTGGATCTCAAGGGGCTAATGGGTCAGATTATTATTATTATTGTTAGTTTTGTTTCAGTTCGTTGACTTTTTGTTTGACATGAAATCAAGGTTGGCGCTAGGTGTGCGGTGAGGTCCAGCATAGGGACTAGTCGGGACTAGGCGAAAATTAGGCGGAATTAGGCGTTTTGGTATTTTATACGCATTTTATATATGTATACACACACACAAATTTAGGTGTTTTTTGAAAATATGTTACGATATATACACATAATACTTAGAAATACTTAGAAATTTAATAAAAAAATTAAAAAAAAATACCACCGCCTAGGCCCGCCCAGACTCTGCCTAATCCCCATTTCGCCTAATTCATCGCCCAGGGTGAAATTCCGATTTCTTCTTCAGCCTAGCGCCTAGGCGGCCGCCTAGGCCGCCTTCTGCAACACTGCATGAAATTGTTGGATAACTTTAAGAAAAGTAGCTTAAAACATGAAATTATTATGGTTAATAGGAAGTGTTGAATAATTTGGTGTTATTTGGGCTTGATCATCATGATTTCATGTTGACTGTGATGTGAAAATCTTTGTTTAACAAAAAGTTTTCAGAAGCTGCATAGACTTTTTAGTTTTAGTTTTCTAGAGTTTTATTTTGATGTTGTTTGCACCATAGGCTAATGTGACATAAAGATTTTTAATTTAAGTTTGTTAGTTGAATAAAGTTTGTGTTTGGTGATACTGATGAGTAGCTTAAACCAGGAATAAGAAGAAAAAACGAGCTCAACGTGCAACGGGAGGAGATAAAGGCGGTAGAGGACTTCGTCAGTTTAGCATGAAAGGTTCAATCTTTGCGCAGTCCCTTTTTTTTTTTCTCATAGTAATGTATAAAAATGATTCTCCGTTCACACGAAAAAGGTTTTTTTATGTGGGCAAAGGTGGTGTATTCGCCTCGTTTGTGAGTAAATTGGTTGATTTGGGTTATACTTTTTATTTAACGGGTCAAACGGATGTCTTTGAAATGTCAACTAAAACAGAAATTTGTCAAACTGGTTGAAAGTCGCCTAAAGCGTATTTAAACGTTTCCAGAACTTCCTATATCTTATTACAAGAAGAGTTAGTTTATTGTTGTAACAATATAGCTTTTGAAAGTCGCCCACTATTTTGCTGCTGCTATGAGCTAATGCTTTCTTTAATTTTGTCATGCCTAGTGTGCGAGAAAGTTGAAAGCAAGGGAAGAACCACTTATAATGAGGTCAGTGGATTCATTTTAATCGTTTTCTCGAAATGCTCATCATGTTTTATTTGTATTGTATTAAATCCTATTTTTTGCAATTTAAATATTTAGGGGTGTTTGGCATGTGTTTGGTCCGTTGGAATGGATTATATCATTACTGTGAGTCTGTGACTTGAGGTTACAGTTATAAGTTTTAATATTTGGATAACAGATTCTGGTTGTGATTAGCTGACAATTTACGAGGTTGCAATTTATATATTTAGGGGTGTTTGGCATGTGTTTTGGTCCGTTTCATATCCGCTGCAAGAACTGATTATCTGAGGGCTAATGAAGTTACCTACTTACCTATATAACCCTTTTTAACCTAAATTGAGTGTCTTCTGTACTTGTATAACCAAACTTTTATCCTTTTTTCACAGTGAAATTCTTTGTAAAACTATTATATTACTTATTTTATTACAGCTGGTTATCTATTTTTGATAATTGAATATCATACAATTGCTGTTAAAACGCAGATATGAACATATCATAGTTCTAGCTTTGTAGATTAGTTATTTTTACCTCTATATCAGTCTTTTTTATTTTCACGTAAGCCTAAAGTAAACGTTAATATCATGTTTTGGCATGCATTCGATGCTTGAAGAAAGTAATGCGTAGTTCTGATTCTTGACGTAGTTTCTACACCTGAACCTTCATATTTGTTATATTTTTGAAACGACTTGTGTTAAAAAAAATAATTTTCAGGTTGCAGATGAACTTGTAGCTGAATTTTCAGATCCCAGCAATGGTGATCAAGCTCCAGACCAGGTTCGTGTCACTTTAACAACGTCATATTTAGATGTGTTGTTCACACTTTGCTCCGTGAACATAGCAAATGTGTGAGCTAGTTCACAGTTTTACTTATGGTTCAACTGTTTCTGACAAATAAACGACTCTTGGGGTATTAAACTGGATGTGGATAATAGGCATGTTGGGTAACGGGCCAGAATTGGTTAGGGTTGTATTAATCTAATAGGTCATTTTTCTTATGGTCAAAAACAGGATGGGCTGGTTGACTCGCAAACACTATCTTGTTCTTTTTATAACTGGTTCTATAAATAAGTTATTGTTAATTACTATCACAAAAAAAAATGACCTTTGGCCACTTCAACCTGTTTGACCCGTTTCCCTCTTAGCTCAGGTGATTTGACCCATTGGACTGGTTTGAGATAAAAACACTACCCAAATCAATCCATACATAATTAGATGGGTCAAACATACCACGTTTTACTTTTACACTTAAACCTATTAGTGATAGTGATTATGGTAGTCAAAACACGTAAATTTAGCTTTAAAACTTTCTTTGGAACAAGGTTTTACATATAGAGACATATTTGGCCTAATGCAACTCGAAAATGTAAGTAAGAAAATTCGAATGACAGTTTTTTTTATCCGTTTTATCACTATCAGAACATTTGGCTTAAAGGCGGCGCTGGTTTCTTTTTATGTATACCAAAACTCACAAGAGTTGATACGAATCTTACTATCAATCATTTTACCTTGCAAATATTGTATTTTGGTTTATATTTTTCTTCTGTGACTTTTGAATATTCATCACAGCAACAATATGATGAGAAGAATATCCGTAGACGGGTATATGATGCGCTTAACGTTCTCATGGCTATGGATATTATTTCTAAAGATAAAAAGGAAATACAGTGGCGGGGTCTACCTCGAACTAGTTTGAACGATATCGAAGAACTAAAGGTCTCACTTTATTCTTTTTACTCGATAATTGTAGAAGTGTTAAATTGATCGGGTCGGGTTATGGGTCAAAGGCAAAACATTTCTTGTCTAAAATTTTATTTTTTTGCAAACAAATAGTGTGTCAAATTGAACCATTTAAAAGGATTTATGCATTAAAAAAATAACTTTTTGGTTACTCTCAACCCATTTCCTTTTAGCTAACTTCTTCTATTTTACATTTGGCTCGTTAGTTATAATACGTAACCGGAATCGATCAATTTGTAAGTAAATGAATCATAATCGCCATCTCTATATAAATGTATTCAAAGCTCATATCAAGACATCTATAAACCTATTGTGGTTTGTTATTTTATTATGTCCACAGAGTGAACGTCTTGCTCTCAAGAACAGAATCGAGAAGAAAACTGCTTATTTACGAGAACTGGAAGATCAAGTGAGAACCGGCTTATATGTTATATAATATATATTGACAATTGCTTTCTTTATTATTGCTTTTTGCTAAACTGTGCTTTTCCTATTATAAAGCATGTAGGTCTTCAAAATCTAATTAAACGGAACGAGCAGTTATATGGCTCAGGAAACACACCAAGTGGTGGAGTGGCTTTACCTTTTATACTGGTTCAGGTACGGTTGTACAAAAATGTTATTATCGTCTTTCATGTTGGGCAGGTCTGATAGGTTAGATAACGGGTGATATTATAGTATGGCTCAAACAGTTTGGGCCAGGTTGACCCGCTAACATCTTTTATTGCTTTTTTTTTAATTTGTATTATCTGAGATAAAAGCAACCCGTTTGTTAGTAAACGGGTCAAAACTGTCACCTGTACATCTATAAATATATGGTGAAATAACAGTTCCCTTAAACAGGGTAAATAATAGGATGGAGTTGTTATTATTATACTTATTAGAGTTAATTGCCAATTTAGGCCCTGAGGTTTGTCAAAAATTGCTACTTTCATCCAAATTTTTTTTTTCAATTTAGTCCACGTGGTTTCATTTTTTGTCATTTTAGTCCCTGAGGTTTGTCAAAAATTGTCACTTTCATCCGAATCTTGTTAGTCCACAGGGACTAAAATGACAAAAAAATAAACCACAGGGACTAAAATGACAAAAAAAAAAGATTTGGATGAAAGTGGCAATTTTTGACAAACCTCAGGGACTAAATTAGCAATTAACTCTACTTATTATTATTATTTTTTGAACGGCAAAGAGCTGGAGTAATTAGTACGTAACCTTTTTGCTGTCTGGTAATTATAGACCCGCCCTCATGCCACCGTCGAGGTGGAAATTTCAGAAGATATGCAGCTTGTTCATTTTGACTTCAACAGGTTAGCTCATACCGCGTGTTTGGTTTATTTAAAATTATAATTTACCACAATAAGTGTTAAAAGTGTTATTTTTGATCTAATCGCAGCACACCATTTGAGCTACATGATGACAATTATGTCCTCAAGGCCATGAAGTTAGGTGGGGGATCAAACAACGTTAGTACAGAGGGAGGTGCCGGGTCCAGCATGTCCGCCATGGTTCAGCCTCCAGCCCCTTTGCCGCCACCAAGGTCTAGCAGACCTCCGCCATCACCGTCTCCACCACTTCCTGGTATACTAAAGGGGCGTGTTAAGTATGAGCATTAGTCGATACATCCTCTGCTATTATATCTGTATATTGTGTGTGCTTCATATACGGATCATGATGTTTATTGTATTTGAATTTATTGTAGGTTATTCTAAATTCTTTGTTTTTGTTTTTCGACTGTATATCGGAAGCATGTTGTTATGTTTAAGATTATACATTTGACTAGACATTATAGGTTCCTATTTTGCAATTATAAATCAAAGAAGATCGAATATGAGCTTAAGGAGGGTGCACTGTGTTAATTTGGATTTAAGACTTACGGTTTGTAGAAGAGGGCCAACTTTTGAGTTGTTTTTGTTGTGTTTTGGAGAGTGATTTGACCAAGAGCTTAGTTTTTTGTTGTATTAATCTTTGATTGTTTTTGTTGAGGGTTTACTTAGCTGAAGGTGAGAGATGAGCGAAAAATGAACGAATTCAGTGTCTCAAGGGCATTTGAGATTTTAATATTTTTTTAGGTGAAATAAAAAAAAATCATTATTTTACATAGTTTAACATGATTTTTGTCATCATTTAATGGAAAAAAAAAAAAAGACATGGTAATAATGTTATATGTCGTCACGCATGTGAAACGTGAAAAAATGTTGTCACATAGACGCCATTTAGACAAAAGGGTCAGAAAGTCCCTCACATCTTACACCCTAATCATTGTCGTGATGAATTAGATTCATTTTCTCCGCCCTCCCACCAACGGCCAGCCCCACGCCCTCTTTCCGCTCTCAGCTGTTGCGGTGTTCCTCCTCGACGCCCCGAAGATGTGACATCCTATAAGCTCCCACACAGTGGCGAAGCTTGACCCGAAGGTTCGGGGGGTCGGAAGTCACCGGGGGGTCGGAAGTCACTAGTTTCGGAGGGTCGAAAACCAGTTTCGGGGGGTCGAAACCCTATATTTACAAAATTTTCTATACGAATACTATATAATCGGAACTTCTGCACGAAAATTCGGGGGGGTCGGCCGCCCCCTCCCGCCCCAACAAAGCCTCGCCACTGCTCCCACAAGTCCACAACACACAACTTAGTAAATTAACCGCAAAACCTGCAGTATGAATATACAAATGCGCGGCACAATAATAAAACCATCTATGTGCTTACTCTGTTAACATTTTAATAATAATCTTTTTTTAATCTCAATTAAATATTATTTATCTTGATTTGAGAACACTTTCTACAACATTCAAACCACTTATTTTCCCATCCACGGCTACATGTGATATTTAGTAACCGTAATCTTCCCATAATAACTCTAATAATATAATAATATAATAATAAACCTGAAGAGATAGGGAACTGAACCATAACCATCATCTCTCTGTCACACCTGAAAAACCGGTGACTGCCTGCCTGCAGTGGTGGATCTGTGGCAGTTGTTGACTACTACATATAATATCCCAAATGCTCTGCTTCCACATATAATCTTCTTCTACAATGACGACCACACACATCACTCTCTCTAACGCCTTCCTTCCTTCCTACAAACTCTTCTTCGTCTCCAATCCACATCCTCGATTCTCTCAACTCCGTCTCCTTCACGGCCATGCCCTTTCTGCTTCCTCTTCCACTAAAACAAGGTTCATATCTGTCTGCTGATTGTGTTTATTTAATTATTTATTAATCAATTGAGTTTCGATTGACTTTATATTTGCTTTGTTGTGTTAGTGTTGCCCGTAGGAGACAGACGAAGACGAATGCAGATCTCTGTAACGAGTTACGAGAATTTGTTTCTGAAATTGGACTTCCTGACGGACATGTGCCTTCCTTGAAGGAGCTTTCACAGCATGGAAGGTATAGTTTGTAGCATTTTATAATCTGTGGATACTGGATATGAATGTTATTGTTATTGAAAACTTGTTATATTAGAAATTGCTTTGAAATATTAGCTACTGTTAATTAGTTTGGATGGATTACTTTTGATGTGTCATGTTGTGTACTAGCAAAATTGAGGCCTTGTGTATTAGTATTATCATGTATTAGGAGAGTTAAAAACTTAAAAGCAGTAGTGCTGTGCAAGTTTGTTGCGCTGTGAATAAACAAAAATATTCCATGTTACGAAGGCTGACTCGGTTTTCATACTTCAACTGGTTAATTATTTCTTGACGTCTCGATGTTCATATTGGCTACTACAGTCTACAAGACTGCAACATCTTTGTTAATTATGATTAGGGTTTATTATTACTAGTTATTGTTTTATTTTATTTGTGTTTAGCAGATGGGATTTCTTTAGCTTTATAGGGGTCCTAGTTTTGCTATGTATTGAGGTTTCTCCTCTATTGTAATCACACCATTCAATAATATTCTTTAGAGATGACCAAACCGTCTAGAAGGATCCTCTATGATATTGTTGGCTCTAAAGTCTGTGCATCCCCAACCTTACTATTCAAATATTCATTTTTAACCATCTATCCAAAAGGCTGAAATTAAATTCACAAATATGCCAACAGAGGTGGTATGATGCCTGTGCTGCCTTTTGACATTTCAACATTATGAGTTTATGATACTAGCATAGTAGGTCTATTGATATTCATTGATCTTGATGCATGCTGTATCTCCATCCATCCTGCACGGTCATTCATCATGTACCAATGTGTTTCCCCCCAATCTTATGCCAGCATAAAACAAAAGATGTTTTCCTTAGAAACTGCCTATTTCAGATAAGGCAAATGGATAATTGATAAAGGGAATGATGACATGGTGTAGTGTATGAGTATGACTTATTTAAGGGAAGGGTTACACAATCATCCCTACGTTTTGTCGTATTTGCAAGATGACCCTATACCGTTTGGTTAAAGACCAAGTTGTCTAAATAGCAAGTAGCATACAGAAGGGCAGTCTAGTCCTATGTTAGCTGTAAAGTTGCCATATTCAAGTAGGCGCACTGTGTAGGAGTGTAGGGTCATTTGCAAATATGAGTCATATGACATGACGTGTGGCTGCTTGTGTGCTTCTCTTTGAGGAACTCCTTTCCTTGGTAATTATTGAGATTCAATAGAACTTTTATATAAAATGAAGGATATATGTGAAAGGCATCTATATATCGTTTGATTTCAGTTGCATACTCGCACTTTACAAAAACATAGCTTTTGTTAAAACAGAGATAATTTTATGCTAATGGAAATGATTATAACTTGTAACAACTTTTTTTGAGTTATTCGTGTTTGTTTTTACATTATTGTATAGGCAAGACCTTGCAAACATTGTGAGACGGAGAGGATATAAACTTATTAAAGAGCTTCTTGCAGCCTCACAAGAGATCAAAGTATCTGATTCTGATGCAGAAGGGAGCTTGACTGAGGATAAAGCTAATAAAGAAGAAGATGAACTGACCGGTAGATTTTGTTGCTTTCTTCATTTATTTATGTTATAAAATAATACTAAACAATCATTTTAAAATTAGGTCCTGACGAGAGTAGAAAAGAGTTGACTGAATACATGTTATCGCCACATGAAGACATGTTATCTCCACATGAAAACATGATAGGTGATGATTCAACCAAATTATCACTGCAGGAAAAAGTGACAAAGTTTATTCAAAGTGGAGAACTGGAAGAAATTGAAGGCAAGTCACAACTAACATGAAGATGTAATTTTGTTCTTTGGGGTCCATTTAGTAACATGTGTCCTTGTACTTATTTCATTAATTCTTCAAATATAAATTTACCATTTGGTGCTTCTTGATATTCAGGAAGTGAGGAGCCAAGCAGTCAAGTTCTTTGTGAATCTGACTCGGCGAATTTAGATTTTGAGAATGGGAGTATATTGACATCCCAGCTTGTTAATTCAACATCTCAATTGAGGTTTGCATTGTTACTTCCGCTACATTACGTACACATCTGTATATGTTTAATATCCATGCTTGTATGCTTGATCATATGGCTTAATGCTTCTTAAATGTACATCACATCATTTGTAGAAATATCACTTCCAACGTTCAAGTAGCAACTTACGAGGCTGCTAACACTGATAATGACTTGGAAGTTGAGGTCGTTTCATATCAACTACTTTATTTCAGATACAAACTCTCTCTCTCTCTCTCTCTCTCTCTCTCTGTCTGTCTGACACACACACACACACAAAATCACACTCACATGATCATCTTTGTGTGTAAGACAGATAATAACACAGGAGGATCAAGCTGAAATCAACCGTATCAAAGTTATGCTGGTATTATATCCATCTCCCACATCTTTAATCAGGAGCTTGCAATTGGATCTTTATATAGTATGTAACTTTTATAATTGTTTTTATGTGCTTAGCATAACAAGGAGTTGGAATTGTCTGAGTTGAAGGAACAGATCGAGAAGAACAAGGTATGTGGTACATGTTCTGCAAATTGTATTTTCCATCCATTTCTTATTAAATTCTCTGTTCAACAAGACCACAACTACTGATTGGTTATCAATGTAACTTTCTTCCACAGCAAGCCTTGTCTGAACTACAAGCTAAAGCTGAAACGGAGATAAGTAAAGCACAAAAACTTCTCTTGGATAAAGATGCAGAGTTACTTGCAGCTGAAGAAAGCCTTTCTGGATTAAAACAGGTAACTTCTTCTCATTTACCATTAGAAACCCCAGAGACCATACATAATCCTGATATCAAGTAGCTGTTTCACCTCTTTATTTTATTTTTATCCATTTATGTCTTTTACATCATCAATCACAGATTTAGTTCTTTTTACACTAATGGGAGCTTCTACTTTACTAGGTTCAAGTCGAGTACTGGGGCGAAGGTGAGACTGTGCAGGTTGCAGGTAGCTTTAATGGGTGGCATCATGCTGTAACATTGGATCCACAGCCTTCTTCAAGTATCACAGACCCTGTTGAATTGAGGTTTCCAACTCTCTTCAAATTTGATTGATTTCGCTTTATGCTTATACTCTAATTCGTGAAACTGTTAAATTCAGTATAGGTAGATCAAAAGGGAACAAGTACAACTAAACAAGTCAAGTGGGTCAAACAGGTTGACTGTTGCCTGAAGTTTATTATCCATCCACAAAATCTCCTAAATCATTTTATTTAAAAATTTCATGTATTATTTATTTACATATATAACTTCTGTAATCATATTTGACACTAGCTTTTATAAAGTTCAAACAGAAAGTGTGTCAGGTCAACCCAGCCCGCTTTGACTCATATCAGTTACCTACCCCAACCATTTGGCCATTATTCCACCTTTAGCAAGAGAACAGGGTTAAAACTTCCTGTCCACTGACTTTAGTTTAATATAATAATTGCAAATTTGTTTTCCAATTATGTGCTTAAAAGTTAAAACAACTTTTAACTAAATAGAGTAATATATTTATATCAGCAATACTAGGCTGTGGAGGTCCATGTTGTGGCTATATCCTGGGATCTATGAGGTATGTGATTCACTTGCATCACGTTGTT
Source organism: Ambrosia x helenae (assembly GCA_030844895.1). Lineage (NCBI taxonomy): Eukaryota > Viridiplantae > Streptophyta > Magnoliopsida > Asterales > Asteraceae > Ambrosia > Ambrosia x helenae. The sequence continues at coordinate 32,410 of JAUTDX010000561.1, read as the reverse complement.
ATCTTGATTATACGGAGTTATGTTTAATGCTTGCAACACGTGCAGATCAAATTTATAGTTGATGGCAAATGGATGATTGATCCCATGAAAGAAGTGGCATACCGGGGATCCATACAGAATAATGTTCTTCGTGTCGATAGATGATATGATGAATAATGCCATGTGTACATACCATTCAGGTATCATAAGTTTTTTTCCCCTTTTCTTTCTTAATGTGGGCTTTTTGAAACAATTTGAGGTGATTCGTTTTTCTCCGGTTTTCAGATGTTGATGATTAGATAGGCACAATCAAGCATGTAGGCACTGTTTCACAAGTTGGAGAGTTGAGATGGGGTCTTAAATGATCAAGCACTTTTTTTTTTGTATAATCATAATGCAGTTAGGATTTTTCATTCCTGTTTAGAAGGATTAACATGTTTTGTCATCCGTGGACTCGAATTGGTGGGGCCTTTTGGCTCATGGACCATATATAGTAATAGAACCACCCTGAGCTGGTCAATATACATGGGGATTGATTCGACCACTGCTGGTGATGCTCGTGTATGAGAAAAGAAATGCAAAAAAGTGAATATATGGTTGCAACTCAACTCGATCCATATAGTTTTATACCATTAATGAATGAAAATATTAAATACGTAATCTTCAAAGAGAGTAAGCATTATGTTTACACTGGCAGATGCATCTCATGTCAATACCTCTGACTCTATTTTGATGACATTGAAAGTTGACTCCGACAATGATGCCTATATATAATTGTGTGATGAAAGTAAGGCATTTAGTTGTATTGTACCAATAAGCACATAGATGCAACCAGTTAGGCTACAAACTAGTTGTCATTGAATTCAATATTTTTTAATAAACATAATCTGAAACTGAAATCAGATCATAGGAAACAAATCAAATAAAAAACTCTATATTTACATTTACACTAAAAAACCCTACTCAATCCAGCACAAACACAAACCATTTAACTAACCTGATCCGATAAAAAGCGATGGTAGTCCAGATAATTCCCAAAAAATCTAATTCATTAAACACTTTTTTTTTTAAAAAAAAAGGAAAAGGAAAAGATAATATATGGTAGAAAGAAGGAACTCGTGGAGACCACGTCCCACTTAACAACTTTTCATCAATATACTCAATAACGTGTCTCTTTCTTTACCTTTCCCATTCCTTCTATTCCCTTTAAGTTTCTATCCCCCCTTAAACCAAAACACACACACACACACACACACACAGTAATAGTAACCATTAAAAAATGGCAATGTTGAGCAGTGCTTCGTTTCACAGACTCACCTGCTCATCACCTTCCATTACAATTCCACTTGTACATTCCACTACCTCATCCTTACCCAAATGTACAATCACAAGCAACAGGAACAGAGGTTATGTCACAACTTTTGCACTTAAAAAACAAATTCAATCAGAAACCATTCAACAACAACAAAACGAACAAGAAGATGAAGAAATAGTAATAGAAATGATGGAGAGTGGTGTAACTGAAGAAAGTGTGTTGTACTCTGTCTCTCCTCTTCCTCTTCTCCTTCTTGCTGCCCTTCCTGGAGGTCACTCACATTTTTTTCTTACTTACTTTCACCTTCCATTACAATTAATATTTTTCTTATCTTATTAAAAAACTTATGTTTATTCTTTACTATTATAGATTAAGCAACTACCTATGTTTTAATTTATTTTAAGTCAAACTTGGCGACTAGATGCAAATGCAATTCTAACCGAGGTTGACCGCTTTTGATCAATTATTATCTTCTTAAAATGGTAATGATATAACAATAAGTCGTAACTAATATAATTATTCTGTAGTATTTTTTTCCAATAGCTAGAAGATGAATCATAATCAATGTATATTTTGAATTGTGTAAGCAATGTTTGATTCTGTGATTCGCAGCTGGAACGATTAGATCGGTGTTTGGACCTTTCGTCGAGCTTGTAAAATCATGGGGTCTCCCTGGCTGGCTTGTCCATTGGGCCATCCTGGTAACATGGTATAGTTACTTACAAGTTGATAGCATTCTAATTAATCTTCTTTTGACATAGTGATGTGATTGATTTCATCGTCTTGTAGGCAGTCGTGCTCTTCGCCATGGGTGGTTATGGGACTTATTTAGGTTTTAGGATTAAGTTCTCTGATGATGTGGTAAGAATCTTTGCTACAGATTTTAGCTGATATGTGATAATCATGTTTTATAAAATAAAAAAAGGTTAACACAATAAATAAAAAACTAATAGACTTTTTTGTTTTACAAATCAGCGATAAATGTTGGTTACTAGCACACTTGTTACATATTTGGCGGCAATGCAACTATGTAAATGGTGATTTTTGTTGTCGTGGATGTCACTTAAACCATAGTTGTCAAAGCGCCTAGGCGCATAGGCCGAGTCTGGAGCCTAGGTGCAAGGGGCATAAAAAACAAGGGCTTTTTTATAATTAGGCGCATAGTATAAAATACATTTGCGCATAGTACAAAATACATTTTTAGGGATTTTAAAGATGTTATTAGGATGTTTTGGGGTTGTTTAGGACTTGTTCATAACTCATTTAGGATGTTTTAGAGGTTTAGGCAACTTTTAGCTTGAATTTGGCCGGAAAGCAGCCTGAAAACAGCCCCGATAGTGCGCCTCAGTGCCTAGGCGCGCGCCTCATAGGGCGCAGCGTTTGACAACTAGGCCTTAAACAATGCCACATAACTTTCATCGCTATATACAAGGTTATAAGATACACGTCATCAATGTTAGCATTTTTGCATATTTGGGTTGCATCGTTATTAAATTTTGACCCGTTCAAGGGGTGTAACAAGTCACTATTTGAGTTTAGTGTTTCTAATAAACCGAAAGTGGGCTGAGTGACCTTTTCATGCAATGTTGGTTTTTTATGGTATAAATCCAAATAAAAACTGTAAATGTATAACAGAAATAAAAACATCACTGATTGACATTGGATATATGAATTCAGGAGGAAAAGGCAATGGCTAAAGATTTGCATCCTAAACTCCTTGCCGGAATGTTCTTCTTCTTTGCTCTCGGAGCCACTGGTGGTGTGACCTCTCTACTTACCTCCGACAGACCCATCCTCGAAAGGTAACCGTGTGTGCATATAATGTTGTAGGTTTAAAATTCATTGCTAACAGTATTCTTGAGTCTTTTGAAAACTTATGCAGTAATTTTTTATATATTGGTTTGATGGTTTCTTGTAGTCCTCATGCTGTGACAGGGTTGATCGGTTTAACGCTTTTAGCTGTACAAACTGCATTGCCAACCCTATTCGAGGTAAACATGACTCTCATTCACATATTTGATACAATTTAGTTTGTTGGATTTGATAGAAATAATGTTAGCATCTCAACCTGCATTTAGTAAAAATGACTAAAATTAGTTTTTTTTTAAACTATTTTCAAATGACATGGTCATTGATATGTAATATGCGATCGACTGAAATCTTTGTTCTCAAGTGTGCAACTGAAAGGACAATGATACGACATTGATGTTTTCTTTTCGATGTGGCTAACGGCTTGTAGGGAAATCCGGGGCTAAGGAATGTTCATGGGATCTTAGGTAGCGGGATTATGACATTGTTTGTCGTACACGCGGCCCTTGGTCTTCAGCTCGGGTTGAGCTACTAAGTTGATTATGATGATTTTGTCATAGCGGTTAGCTTTCTGCAGGAGACATGTATAAGTTTTATTCATTTTTGTTATAATTGATGTATTTAAATTCACATTAATGCAAGAGTTTTTGTGAAAGTACGCAAAGTGCCACTCGTGTATCATCAACAAACGTATCATATTACTGAGTTGAGAATGCATAAAATATATTCCCACTTAATCCTTACCCATCGATGTTCAACATCAGGAGCCTTCAATGATGTTAGTCGAATTTTATGCATCGCGCGTTGTGACGGCATCAAAACGTGAAGTTAGTCGAATTTGTCTCCTCTAATGAAAACGTATTACATTTGAAACGACCCGACTTGTTTCCGAACAAAAGTTGCGTCTAAACATGGACCAACTAAAAATGTACATAAAAATAAGCACAAAACATATCATATTTGACTAGACTTATTTTTGAAAAAAAAAATATTAAGTCAAAAAGTAAATCATATTGAATTTATTTCAAAATGTACATAAAAATAAACGTCATAAACGTAAGCAAACGGCGAACAAATCAGAGAAAATTAGTAAAACAAAAGCGTAAATTTATACCAAATCAGAGAAAATTAGTAAAACAAAAGCGTAAATTTATACCGTCGTATAAATTTATTAAAGACAATGAGGTGTGAATGAAAATATAAAACACTTGAAAGGCATAAGAAAAATATGAAACACTAAAAGACAAAAAAAAAAACAACAATTGCAACAAAAAAACAATAAAAGATAAAAAAAAAAACCGTACTGTTCCTAAGAGTCTTCAAAGTTTGTTCTTATATAGATTACATGATTTCACAACATTGATAGGTGCAGCAGAAGAGAACCGAACATAATCACTTAATTATAATCACTTGATTACAAACTTACACACATTGTCAAAATAGTTAGATTGATACGAACACCTCCTTACAACACATGTAATGGCTACTTTCTTCATTTTTCGTCCAATTTTGACTTTTTTTTGCTTAGAAGTTGTTCTAATTCAACAATAAAGCATCTCCCTATAGCATGATTAATATTGTTAATTGAACAAAACCATTTAACCAATTATTCTTTGAAGATGGATCCAATCCTAAAGATTATCCAACTCACAGTCTCACATTATCAACGAATAATCAACCATTGGTTGCATGTAACTATACTAAACATTAGGGGTCAAGTTTGACGGTTTGACCCCAATTTAGTACATTACAAATTATATCCTTTATTTTTGTTCTATTATGATCCTAGATGAAAAGATAGATCGTGTATTGGTAATCATGGAGATTGTAAAACACATCTATATGTGAAACACATCTATGTATCGTTTGATTTCAGTTTTGTCGGCTAATATGTTAAAACTGAGATTATTAAGATCCAATTTTTCAAATAAAAAGTAGAATTTAGTTAATACATAGATTACTCTAGTATACAAGAACAAAGATAAATTAAAAGAAAAAAAAGTGTTTACGGGTATGGTTCAGGTAAAAAGGTATTCATGTTTCATGTAATCGGATCGGATATTAGCTAATAATATACCCATCATATACCTATGAAATTTTTGAACTAATCTCCTACCCGACTTCATATTCGAATATGATCTCGAATCCTTCAGGTGTGGAGTGTAATCATTAGGTTCTTGTTCAGGTTCATTTGTCATCCCTAATTGATATGTGACTAGACACTTTTGTACGTTGTTGTGAGAATCTAATAATCTATATGTTAGATGTTCGTATGGTCGTATAATGAAAGATGTCACTCTAAAGCCCAAAGGCAAACGGGGGGCCCGTTAGACTTTCATTGTCCTGAAAAGTAACAAACCCATATAGGCCCAAATATGAACAACCTATATAAAAACATAAATGTATAAACATCATAAACGTACAAAAGAAAAAAAAAACATATGTGGCTCAAATGCCAAGTGCGAACGTGTTAAAGAAGTTTTATTGTCTCGCTAGTTTTGAACACTACTAGAGGTGCACAAACCGGGTTTTTAATTATATTATTACAAGGTTAATATCATAAAAAAAAGAATATGTTTTCTCGTGTGACATGGCTTTGGTTTATTAAAGTAACTTGTTTAAAGTACAAGTATATGTTCAATCAACAATACACATCATGCACAATCATCACATTTATGAGGGCTATATAGATGATTTATTGTTGACGTACATGTTATTTACTTGTTTGCTGACGTCAAATTACCTCATTAAATTAACCACTTAAAATACAAAATTTACAAATCCATATCATCTGATATGTTAAAAAACTATCCAAGTCTACGATTTAAACACTTTAAACGTCATTTCATCATTAATAAGCCACTTAAAAAATCATAAGTGTTGTAAAACAACGGTCTACTAGCATACAAAATATAATAACTATGAACAAATATTAGAGGAAGATTTAGAGAGAGATAGAAAAGAGAAGTCTTATTCATTGAGTGTATCACATAACAATTACATGAAGCCTCTATTTATAGGGCTTTTACATTAATACAATAGAAATGAAGAGGTGGGAGTTGGAATATGGATATTCACCATAATATAACTTATTTATAACACTCCTCCTTGACTATCCATGTGATAAAAGAAAATGATGTAGTATACGCTGGGTGATGCTGCCTCGTTAAAAACCTTGCCAGGAAAACCCAGTAGGACAAAACCTCAGCTAAAGGAAAAAGAGTGAAGGGCGTATTACTCTTCCTGATACTTCTGGATCAGGTATGTTGTCTCATTATAAACCTTACTAAGAAAATCCAATGGGACAAAACTTAGTTAAGGGAAAAGGAGTGCAACTTGTATCATACTCCCCCTCATTTGAATATGTAGTCTTTCAGTAACATGTGTCAATCTTCCTTGAAAGTTGCTTAAAGCTTCCTTAGCCAATGAAATGTCGCTCGATCCCTTGAGGTACAATCCTCTATGTTGAGCAATGGTTTATAATTTTCATATGAGATTTTCTGGTACCTCCTCTCAAAAATAAATATCATATGATCCACTATTGTTGTGTTACATTCCCAACATCTACAAGACTAACCAAACTTGTTTCCATGGGTTAGAAAACTAAAATCAAACATCATTCATACCTGTAATATTTGTTTTGACTCATTCCAATGTCTGCTTGCTTGTCATAGGCTATATCGTGGCTATAAGTTCATGTGAAAGATATTAAAATCATGCATAATTAGCAAGACATATACTAATGTACATATATATATATATATATATATATATATATATATATAACTATGGTACTTCTAGAGTGAAAATCTCTACTTTGGTAGAAGATGAAATGAATAATTTTCCTTATCAAGTAATTGGACAACCTTTAATGCACTTTAAATATGAGCTATGTCCACTGTAAAATGTCCCACCATTTTTCAAGATATACTTTGATGGATTGGTAAACATATCATTACATATATACTCGAATTGTAGGTCAAGCAACAAGTGCACTATGTCAAGGAGTTTCAAAAATCCCCCTTTTAAAAGTTCTACAGAGTCTCTCGATAATGCTCAGACATTATCACTGTAAAATGCGAGTGAACTTTTAAAAGAAAACTTTTGCTACAAGCTGGATAATACAATCAAACTTATGTTGCTCTTTATCAGGATATCTCATGAGTTTTAAAACACTCAACCCCCTTATTTTAGTCCATACATATTATATTACCTTTACATAATACTTCTTAAGGTATTGATATCGATGCTGCAGACATCATCAATCCATCAAGGACTTTTCCATCTTGACCAATTACGCAAGTGCATTAACTCTTCAATTGGAAGAACAATAACATATATTTCTCCAGTATATATTGTACCATTTTTATACATTAAAGTATCATAATCACCAGATTCAGTTTATCACTTGTGGTGTATTGGTGCACAATAATTACATCCTACGATGTTTCATATTACCTTTTTAGCACTCAGTTGCTTTAGGATACTCATGAGGAGTTCCACTTATATTCAATTCAATCATATAACAAATATAACTTATTCCGAATTGAATCTATTTATTCCAATCATAACGTTTTCAAGAACTTACGTTACAAGATTTTGACACATTAAATCCTTCATCAGATATTTTCATGTAAACTTTCAGTGTCGAGTAAATCATGATATTTATTAGACGCATTTCAATTCTCTCTTTGCATTACCAGACTAATAACATAATGAAAAATCATTGTATCCACCACTGGAGAATGCGTCTCCTTATAATCAATTACGGGTCTTTGCGAAATTCTTGTGCCACCAATTTTACCTTATATCATTTTCTTTTCAAATGTTGATTCACACAAAAGATCTTTTCATATCTATATGTTTTACAAATTTTGTTATATGGACTACTGGTCCAAAACTTTTATTTTCAATAGAGAATTCAACTCTGCCGTATTTGTGTAACAACCCGACCAGGTGGGGGCTGGACGTTACGACAGTTTGGTAACAGACTTGCACAACGGAAGCAACGATGACTAATATTTAATATTTATACAACCTTTAGTTGCAAAATAATAAAAATACAATATAAAATATAACTAAAGTCTAATGCCGGAACGAGACGCGGGGGTCGTCGAAGCAGTTGGCAGGTTGTTATCCACTAGCCAATCCGTTCTCTATATGTCCATAACTCTAGAAGCTCTAGCTCGCAACACTTATAGTCCGAATCTTCTATCATAATAATCTCTAGTCCACGTCTAACAAGCATATACCTCGCATTACCATCCATCCTTTTGCAGTACCTGAACACATGCTTAAAAGAGTTTGGGTCAGCAATTACGCTGGTGAGTCCGTATAAGTAGTAAAGTGGATCCAAAACAAGTTTATCATTTCAAAGCCAGTTTACAAGTTTACACACGTGATGTACAAGCGACACCTCAACCCTAACATGGACTCTATATACTGCCACTATAGGTCCTGGCAAAATATATGCCGCAATGGTCTTTCACCTTAGTGGAGGGTTTCCCGAGCCCAGCGTCCCGGGTCCACCTTGCGTGGGGGATTCCCCAAGTAGTACTACCCATATATTAAGTGGCTTACCTCTAAGTTAATGAGTGTCAGTATTATCCGGCAGTCTGTATCTTGTCACATCAAACAGTTTACACAAAACAATTTACACACACAAGCATGCATTCACCCCAAAACGTTTATAAAACAGAAAAAGGGAAGTGGTATACGGAACTCACCTTAGTAGCATTTCACATCACGTCTCACCATCACATTTTATTCCAAGTCAAGATCCTATTCAAATATATAAACATTAGTGCGTGTAACCAATCTCGTGGTTACACGTGGGGATGAGCTCTTGGTTATCTATTACAATTTGTTTTTCATCCTAACATTCACGTATACTACCTTATGTACCTATACTCTTTGCATCTATTATGGCCTCATATGGTACTAACCTCTAGAGTCTGTTTATCATTCACGTGTATGGTTCCATATCATTCTCTTTATCTCCAATCTTTTGGATTTGTATTTGTTAACATTGATATCCTAACCAAACTATTGTATTTGCAATCTGTGACTTATGACCGTTTATATTCCATTATCTCTTGGCGATATAAGTTAAACGTTTACGCATAATAATACCCATTCTTACTATTAATACTATCACTATGCAATTAATAATTATACTAAATTATTACTACCGATGTTAATTATTAACAAATCGTGGTAATGCTTGACTTTGTAGTAATAACCTCACTTTGTATATTACTTTGTGTTCCATGTCCAAAGAGTCATCCATTCTTCCGAATTTCGTGTTTCACCAACATGTTACAAGTTCTGGTAATATCTATAAATTTGAATACTAACTATACTAGTACTGTTATGTTAATATTTAATATCCATTTCTCATGTTTCAGGTTTGTGTCTATTATTCCTTTCTCAAGTTAAATGTATACTTATATAGTTTTATAGTAGTTCGTTTTCATTTAGCTCGATAAGTCCCGCACATGAAACTCACGATAATTATATATAAAAATAATCTAAATAGCTCTCGTGCTGTTATACCTCCTGACAATCCTCCGGTTTGACTATGTTGACTGGTCAGTTGACCAGATTGTTCCAAGTATTGACCCGAACCCTGACCCGTCATCTTCTCCACATATTCACCACTCTAGAATCTAGATCTCCATCTTTTGTCTCTTAACACACAACCCTTACTCATCACAACCACCATCGATAAACCATCACAGACTCATATATACTATCACTAATAGTATCAACACCATCCTCAACCAACTACTATAAAGATCTATCTTCAATTCAATAGTCCCTACAACCACCACTAACCCAACCAATATGTGCAGTCATCACCAGAGTCTCAACGCCGCCATCACCGGACACCATCAGGACCATCGCCTTACAAATCTTTGACCAAAACCCTTACCCGAAACCCTCTGTCACCCCTGCCGCCTTGAACTCCAATCGGAACCCACAGACTCAGACCACTACCACCGTTCGTACACTCCTCTTCATCATCGGAACAGGTTCAATCAGCCGAAGATCGGGTCGGTTCCCTTATCTCTTCTTCGATCCCTCTTTCTCTCTCTCTCTCTCTCTCTCTCAACTCTTTCAGCAAGTGGGTTGTGGTGTGTGTGTTAGAGGGCGGCGGTAGCACCGCCGTGAGCAGCCAACGATCCACCAGTCTCCTCTCTCTCTGTTCTGTATTGTAAAGTGTTGTGTATGTGTGTCTGTTAGTTTGTGTAGGACATCATCAGGGAAAGGGAATGGTGGGTTGGGCCTTTTATAGTGGGAGTAGTTAGATGGTTTAATAAAACCATTTTTGGATTAAATGGTTTTAGGTGTTTGGTTGTCAAAGTATGGGGAGGACAAGTGTCCTCCCTATGACTCATCATGAGGGCTTCAGACGGGTTCGTTAACGGATGTCAGTTCGGTCTCGCAAAGCGTGCTTTCGTATAATAATATATGTATAATATAATTATTCGGGTTTCGGGTTCATATCGCGTTTCGGTTATGTAACATACATTTTTGAATAGTATTATTTCTTTCGTCAAAATAATTATGTTACTCACCAGTTCAGCTTCATATTATTTTATTGCCCGTTGTAATACCTTTAGACGCGAAAATTTTTGGTCCCTAGGTCCGGGGTGTTACATTCTCCCCCCGTTAAAGGAATTCCGTCCTCGGAATTATTTTCGGGCTATCTGACGTTTACACATCCAGTATACTCCATATTCTGATTCAGTACTCGCCCCATGCCTGGGTGCTCATCATTCTTATATAAACCGAATCATATTTATACTGGTTCTATACTAAATGTCATGCCACATTTAGGTTCGAAATAATTAGTTCAAACTATCGTCAAACTGGTGTTGGTTCTTAGTTTGATTTTCAATTTTATTTTCGACGCATCATTGGTGTTTATATATAGGGTGTACCGCAGCTAACCCACCACACCAATGATACTTTGTAAATATACTGAAAATCTCCCTAAAAACTTGATAGAAAACATATTTAAAAACGTACATGGTTGAAAAATCCTATGTGTTTTTCGAAAGGCACTAGTCCTAAAAATCTATATTCTAGATTCAGCTAACTTTACCGAAATTGAGGTCTTACATTAAACTATGTTCTTAAAGTTGTGTGTTATTCTCACAAGTTCTTATGCCAAGTACTGGGGTCAATCTTATTTATATCATTCGCAATATTGTTGAATTCTTAAGCTTTTGAAATTTTTCTAGGATACGTGGTGTGAGACATGGCACAATTTGCTAAGAAGCATGAAAAGGTTTAAACGTCCAAACTCACTATGTTGTTCTTAACCATGTCAAGGGCACATAACCTTTTTTTTTTTGTCGTCCTAAATCCTATCTTCTCATGTGGTCGGGTAGTTATTTATGAAAAATGTTCTACTAACCTCGACATCGCTTTCTTACTTATATCAATCATTCCATATAACAATTTTCACGAACGCATCCGCTCCCCCGTTAGGCCTATCTATACATTTCTATCGGGTAAATTATCACTATGAGCAAAAGGTCATGTTACTAACCCAAAGTTTTTGGCAATAATTTAGGGTCGATCTTAAACCTATAAGTGGTTTCATGACATTCCTCGTGAGTCCTGGGACTTGTCTTACATCAATAAATTGTAAACCATAGTGATTTTTGTTAGATCTTAAAATTTTCGCTATGTACGTGACATGTATTTTATATATTCGGCATCTTAATTGGTTTCACTTCCCCCGTTTGGATTTACCTATTTATTTCTTTTGGTTTTATAAGGATAACTTAGCGCTATGCTAAGGGGTTATGGAACTAATCCAAATGTCTTGGCCATATTCTAAAGATAGCATGGGATAATAGAATGATGGAACATGTATTAAATCTTATGGTTACCTCATGTAGCGTTTAATCCTAGCCTCCTCGAGTTACCGGTTATGATACTTATGGTGATCGTTACATTCTTAAGCCCAGGTTACCGTCTTTCCGGTTGTCATTCTTGAATCATCTCTAAAATCTGTTAAACGATCATAATTCCAATATACTATATATTTATCTTAAATCTGCGGAGGTCGGTATCAATTAAGTCCAAATAAAATGATCTAGTAACCAATAGTTTAAATTTCTAACTTTTGTCTAGTTGGTAAGAAGATACTAACGCAGAGTTTAACATATATATAGGCGCACAAATCTCATACTAAGCGATATCAATCTAATAGGAAACAAAACTTATCGGATAAGGGTATCCATTGCTAATCAACTCTCTCCTTGATTCTTCGGATTATCTCAAATTACAGCGCCAAATTCTTGCAATGTACCTAACTCTTATGGTTAGCTCATAACTTGATTAGGAAAATTATTCACACATGGTAATATTCACATAAATTTGTAAACACATATATATCTATATATAAATTTATCAAAATACGTCCAATTGTATCGACCATTCCAAGTTTAAAAACCCTTACTATAGTTATGTAAGCCTAACACATACTTGTTTACAACTCTATCATAGTCCTTTTTTATTACACAGCTTCATGATTATCATAGTTAAATCCAATGATCTCGGCGACTCTTCGGATTTCTTAGAATTTTTACGTGCCTGTAAATCCACAATTACATGACGTCAAGTGTAATCGTCAATTTACCTCACGAAATTATTCTAGTAATCTCCGTCGTAGTCATCATTCACATATCAAACAATTTTCGCACACCGGTTCTAGGTCCTTGTAAACATTCTAGTGTGTTCAGGTACTCGAGTTTCGACTTATTCTGTTTCTTACTTTGGTCGGTCTTAGGTAATTTCAAGGCATTTCTTAGCTAGGTAATCTTGGAGCCTTAAACACTAAGTTCTCTAAATTTTCCTGATGTAGCATAGGATATCTGGAGATATCCTATTCCGGTACATCCGTTGCTCTGATACCAACTGTAACAACCCGACCAGGTGGGGGCTGGACGTTACGACAGTTTGGTAACAGACTTGCACAACGGAAGCAACGATGACTAATATTTAATATTTATACAACCTTTAGTTGCAAAATAATAAAAATACAATATAAAATATAACTAAAGTCTAATGCCGGAACGAGACGCGGGGGTCGTCGAAGCAGTTGGCAGGTTGTTATCCACTAGCCAATCCGTTCTCTATATGTCCATAACTCTAGAAGCTCTAGCTCGCAACACTTATAGTCCGAATCTTCTATCATAATAATCTCTAGTCCACGTCTAACAAGCATATACCTCGCATTACCATCCATCCTTTTGCAGTACCTGAACACATGCTTAAAAGAGTTTGGGTCAGCAATTACGCTGGTGAGTCCGTATAAGTAGTAAAGTGGATCCAAAACAAGTTTATCATTTCAAAGCCAGTTTACAAGTTTACACACGTGATGTACAAGCGACACCTCAACCCTAACATGGACTCTATATACTGCCACTATAGGTCCTGGCAAAATATATGCCGCAATGGTCTTTCACCTTAGTGGAGGGTTTCCCGGGCCCAGCGTCCCGGGTCCACCTTGCGTGGGGGATTCCCCAAGTAGTACTACCCATATATTAAGTGGCTTACCTCTAAGTTAATGAGTGTCAGTATTATCCGGCAGTCTGTATCTTGTCACATCAAACAGTTTACACAAAACAATTTACACACACAAGCATGCATTCACCCCAAAACGTTTATAAAACAGAAAAAGGGAAGTGGTATACGGAACTCACCTTAGTAGCATTTCACATCACGTCTCACCATCACATTTTATTCCAAGTCAAGATCCTATTCAAATATATAAACATTAGTGCGTGTAACCAATCTCGTGGTTACACGTGGGGATGAGCTCTTGGTTATCTATTACAATTTGTTTTTCATCCTAACATTCACGTATACTACCTTATGTACCTATACTCTTTGCATCTATTATGGCCTCATATGGTACTAACCTCTAGAGTCTGTTTATCATTCACGTGTATGGTTCCATATCATTCTCTTTATCTCCAATCTCTTGGATTTGTATTTTTTAACATTGATATCCTAACCAAACTATTGTATTTGCAATCTGTGACTTATGACCGTTTATATTCCATTATCTCTTGGCGATATAAGTTAAACGTTTACGCATAATAATACCCATTCTTACTATTAATACTATCACTATGCAATTAATAATTATACTAAATTATTACTACCGATGTTAATTATTAACAAATCGTGGTAATGCTTGACTTTGTAGTAATAACCTCACTTTGTATATTACTTTGTGTTCCATGTCCAAAGAGTCATCCATTCTTCCGAATTTCGTGTTTCACCAACATGTTACAAGTTCTGGTAATATCTATAAATTTGAATACTAACTATACTAGTACTGTTATGTTAATATTTAATATCCATTTCTCATGTTTCAGGTTTGTGTCTATTATTCCTTTCTCAAGTTAAATGTATACTTATATAGTTTTATAGTAGTTCGTTTTCATTTAGCTCGATAAGTCCCGCACATGAAACTCACGATAATTATATATAAAAATAATCTAAATAGCTCTCGTGCTGTTATACCTCCTGACAATCCTCCGGTTTGACTATGTTGACTGGTCAGTTGACCAGATTGTTCCAAGTATTGACCCGAACCCTGACCCGTCATCTTCTCCACATATTCACCACTCTAGAATCTAGATCTCCATCTTTTGTCTCTTAACACACAACCCTTACTCATCACAACCACCATCGATAAACCATCACAGACTCATATATACTATCACTAATAGTATCAACACCATCCTCAACCAACTACTATAAAGATCTATCTTCAATTCAATAGTCCCTACAACCACCACTAACCCAACCAATATGTGCAGTCATCACCAGAGTCTCAACGCCGCCATCACCGGACACCATCAGGACCATCGCCTTACAAATCTTTGACCAAAACCCTTACCCGAAACCCTCTGTCACCCCTGCCGCCTTGAACTCCAATCGGAACCCCACAGACTCAGACCACTACCACCGTTCGTACACTCCTCTTCATCATCGGAACAGGTTCAATCAGCCGAAGATCGGGTCGGTTCCCTTATCTCTTCTTCGATCCCTCTTTCTCTCTCTCTCTCTCTCTCAACTCTTTCAGCAAGTGGGTTGTGGTGTGTGTGTCAGAGGGCGGCGGTAGCACCGCCGTGAGCAGCCAACGATCCACCAGTCTCCTCTCTCTCTGTTCTGTATTGTAAAGTGTTGTGTATGTGTGTCTGTTAGTTTGTGTAGGACATCATCAGGGAAAGGGAATGGTGGGTTGGGCCTTTTATAGTGGGAGTAGTTAGATGGTTTAAAAAAACCATTTTTGGATTAAATGGTTTTAGGTGTTTGGTTGTCAAAGTATGGGGAGGACAAGTGTCCTCCCTATGACTCATCATGAGGGCTTCAGACGGGTTCGTTAACGGATGTCAGTTCGGTCTCGCAAAGCGTGCTTTCGTATAATAATATATGTATAATATAATTATTCGGGTTTCGGGTTCATATCGCGTTTCGGTTATGTAACATACATTTTTGAATAGTATTATTTCTTTCGTCAAAATAATTATGTTACTCACCAGTTCAGCTTCATATTATTTTATTGCCCGTTGTAATACCTTTAGACGCGAAAATTTTTGGTCCCTAGGTCCGGGGTGTTACATTCTCCCCCCGTTAAAGGAATTCCGTCCTCGGAATTATTTTCGGGCTATCTGACGTTTACACATCCAGTATACTCCATATTCTGATTCAGTACTCGGCCCCATGCCTGGGTGCTCATCATTCTTATATAAACCGAATCATATTTATACTGGTTCTATACTAAATGTCATGCCACATTTAGGTTCGAAATAATTAGTTCAAACTATCGTCAAACTGGTGTTGGTTCTTAGTTTGATTTTCAATTTTATTTTCGACGCATCATTGGTGTTTATATATAGGGTGTACCGCAGCTAACCCACCACACCAATGATACTTTGTAAATATACTGAAAATCTCCCTAAAAACTTGATAGAAAACATATTTAAAAACGTACATGGTTGAAAAATCCTATGTGTTTTTCGAAAGGCACTAGTCCTAAAAATCTATATTCTAGATTCAGCTAACTTTACCGAAATTGAGGTCTTACATTAAACTATGTTCTTAAAGTTGTGTGTTATTCTCACAAGTTCTTATGCCAAGTACTGGGGTCAATCTTATTTATATCATTCGCAATATTGTTGAATTCTTAAGCTTTTGAAATTTTTCTAGGATACGTGGTGTGAGACATGGCACAATTTGCTAAGAAGCATGAAAAGGTTTAAACGTCCAAACTCACTATGTTGTTCTTAACCATGTCAAGGGCACATAACCTTTTTTTTTTTTTGTCGTCCTAAATCCTATCTTCTCATGTGGTCGGGTAGTTATTTATGAAAAATGTTCTACTAACCTCGACATCGCTTTCTTACTTATATCAATCATTCCATATAACAATTTTTCACGAACGCATCCGCTCCCCCGTTAGGCCTATCTATACATTTCTATCGGGTAAATTATCACTATGAGCAAAAGGTCATGTTACTAACCCAAAGTTTTTGGCAATAATTTAGGGTCGATCTTAAACCTATAAGTGGTTTCATGACATTCCTCGTGAGTCCTGGGACTTGTCTTACATCAATAAATTGTAAACCATAGTGATTTTTGTTAGATCTTAAAATTTTCGCTATGTACGTGACATGTATTTTATATAGTCGGCATCTTAATTGGTTTCACTTCCCCGTTTGGATTTACCTATTTATTTCTTTTGGTTTTATAAGGATAACTTAGCGCTATGCTAAGGGGTTATGGAACTAATCCAAATGTCTTGGCCATATTCTAAAGATAGCATGGGATAATAGAATGATGGAACATGTATTAAATCTTATGGTTACCTCATGTAGCGTTTAATCCTAGCCTCCTCGAGTTACCGGTTATGATACTTATGGTGATCGTTACATTCTTAAGCCCAGGTTACCGTCTTTCCGGTTGTCATTCTTGAATCATCTCTAAAATCTGTTAAACGATCATAATTCCAATATACTATATTTATCTTAAATCTGCGGAGGTCGGTATCAATTAAATGGAGTATTAGCAGTTGGTATATGTGACTTGATTAGCTATTCATCATATTTAGGTCAGTTAATGCGTCTGGTAATTAATTCGCTAATCTCTGTGAATGAATTATCCTTTGAATTTTTGGTTCACATTGTTTACTACGAGGATCAATGATATTTCATTATAACTCATTTATATTTCCAACTGCCTTTTATCTCCCCCCTGATGTTGGGAATGTTAATCCATTGAGATGCATATCAATTAATGAGATGTAAATAAATCTCTTGTTGAAGGCTCTATAAATCATCATATATTCCCAATCACCTTTTAAGGTCCCATCCCTGTGTGTCGTGGTGGATCAATTTCAATATATGTCGCACAACAAAAATCTTAGAAGGGCAATATTTGGTTCCTGACCAAAAACCAACTATAATGGAGAGAAACTATTACCATGTATTGGCTTGATGTGAATAAATGTTAATGCATGTAAAATCAAATGTAAACATGAACTTTTGCTTTCATGATCATTGACATTGCAATCAATAGTAGACGTTTTAGTGATCATCGTAATGAAAGCAATATGTGTATGAACATAAGCTATATGTAGTTCAACACTTATTCCAATGATCATTATTATCTTGAGAATTGATTAAATATGTCAATCTAGAATAATATGCTTGCTATCCTGTTAACTAAGCCATAAATCAAGAAAACTTTAGGTTGCAAACTTGATAACTATTTAGACGATGCATCGATTATGATCGAATATGTATTACTTGCACGTATGCAATACAAAACATATAGATATGAAAGAATGTATTGTAACTTCAATATTCAAACCATCATGTTATATAATCAATCCTTTTATTTGCCACATGTAGTGGTCAATCTCATTAGTAACATGATCATTATTGCATTTTTGATGATCAATCTCATTATTTAACTTGGCTATTATTATAATCTTTGATGGTTGATCACATTATGACCATGATTGCAACTTTCTCAACTATCTCCATGATCATGACAATTTCAATTATTGTTATATAATCTCATTCACTTCAAGAAATGAAGTAAAACCAACCAAGATTTATTATTTTCTTGGACATAAGAATATAAAGTCATTTCAAACTTTTCATACCTTTTTTATGGTATTGCTACTTCAGGAGCGTATTTGAGGTATGATAAGTAAAATTCTTTCTATCCAATTTTCCCATAAAATTGAGAAGTAATTATATTTCCTCAATTACCATGATCATGGACTTTACACTGATCATTATATCATCACATTCACTTCAGGGAATGGATTATAACCACAAAACTTTCACGGTGGAATCATTACAACTTCCTTAGTTATGTACATGATCTTTAACTTTTATACCAATCATTTTTCATCACATTCACTTCAGGGAATGAGATAGAATCCGAAAACATTCATGGATATTCATTCCTTTTTGGACGGATATAAAGTCACTTCAAAACTTTCACCCAATTTTAATGACATTGCTACTTCAAGAGCATATTTGATGTTTGACAAACAAACAAAATTTGTTTTATCCAATTTCCGTCATATATAAACTTTTTTTCACATAACATCCATGGAGAAGTAATTATATGTCCAAGTTATATAATATTATCGGCCCAACATCTTACGGCCTTTTATAACATGATAATGAGATTCAAGGTGTATGACACTTTGGATGTCAAATGTAAATCTTTCATGAGAGTGATAATAAACCATAACTTTGTTTTATTTGTTCTATTCAATGCTAAGTAAATGATAGCATATAAAATACAAGATAGTCACTTGTATACATAATCCAACACACGATGTTATAACATGTTACCAAATAAAACAAGTTATGGTACAATCTTTGTGAAATAAAGTGTTTCATCATTTATAAGAAACACATATAATTTATGTATTAGTTTATCAAGATATATAGCCTTTTCATCACAAACATTTCAAATATCAAAATATAAGCATGAATTTAACATTCACAAATATCCATAAAAAGTATATACAATTTCAACATTTTAGATACCATAATATAAAACATTTATATGTTACCCATATATTATGTGATGGCCATAATCTTGAAATAAGACAACTAAAGTCGTTATTAATAGTATTGACGTCTTGTATCACCAAAAATTATTAATGTTTTAGCTTAAACCAAAGAAATTGAATAAACTTTATTAGCAACTAATGTCTCTTTAATTCCACATTGGTGTTTCATGTTTAAGAGATAAATAATATTATTATAATGACAATTAATAGCCTATAATGACTATAAAACACGCTTTATGATTGTTTGACATCAAATTAATACATTAATAGAATGTAAACGGCAAATTAGACATTCTGTAGAATTTGTTTGGTGTAATTGGGTTCCAAAAAAGGTGGCGATTGTTGCATGGCGGGCGTTCTTTGATAGGCTTCCTACAGCCGAAGCATTATCTCGCAGACACGTACTGGTCGAATCCCAGGATTGTCGCCTATGTGGCCTTGCGGTTGAGTCGGTCGATCATCTTTTTACAGGTTGTGCAGCCCTTGCGGATGTATGGCAAGCTGTTTTCAATTGGTGTAATGTGCCAAAACGCTTCGTTTTCCACGTTAAGGATTTGGTGCTTCTTCATCAAACGGCGTTGACGGGTACTCGGAAAAGAAAGGTCCTCCATGGTGTGATACTTACTACGTTTTGGAGCTTGTGGCGGGCTAGAAATGCTTCATCTTTAACGCAAAGCAAATAGAGACACGGAAGATTTTCGAAGAAGTTAAAGTCATGTCATTCTTGTGGATAACAAATAGGGGGCGATTGTCGAACATGACGTGGGATTCTTGGGGTAGATTTGATACGTTGAGGATGGGATAGGTTTTTGGGTTGTACTACTCGTTGGGATTGTTTCGGTTGGCCGGATTGTTGTATTGTGGGACTTTTTGTATGGCGTTTTGC
This sequence comes from Ambrosia x helenae, assembly GCA_030844895.1. Classification (NCBI taxonomy): domain Eukaryota; kingdom Viridiplantae; phylum Streptophyta; class Magnoliopsida; order Asterales; family Asteraceae; genus Ambrosia; species Ambrosia x helenae. Next base: position 12,286 of record JAUTDX010000561.1, on the reverse strand, counting down.
TAGTCACTTGCTAGCATATTAATAAAAGTTGTTTGGCTGTTCAAAAAAAAAAGACATTCTGTATAAAAGATAAGTTAATACATGTGAAACGATTTATTTTATGAATGAAAAATTGAAGATACAAATTTTATAATACTAAAGGGATTAAATTAAATTTATAAAATAGGCTATCATTTTATGAATCACCTCGTTTTCGTTTCGTTTCTTTATCGTGTCACAAAGATGTAGAGACTTAATTATGTAACATACCATGATATATAATACAAATTAATAATATACCAATTTTACTTAAAAGAGCATAAATATTTATCGGTTTTGTTAATACGCTTTTCAATGTGTTAGAAATCTCTTTTTTTTAAAATTCTTATTTTGATAGTAAAGATTTGTCAAACAAGTGAACAACACATCCGCATAATTTTTTTTATCTAAACTTATAGGAATTGCAATAGAACTAATGTTCGGCAAATAAAAAAAACAATCTCTAACATAACCCAATATTGTATGAATTACGATATGGATTTTGTTTGAAACAAACTCGAGTTACCTTATCATAATATGATTCACTCTAAAAGCAATTCGTGCTGATAACGTGTTGTAAAATAACGGCCTACTAGAATACAAAATATAAGAACTGTGAACAAAGATTAGAGGAAGATTTAGAGAGAAATAGAAAAGAGAAGTTGTATTCATTGAGTGTATCACATAACAATTACATGAAGCCTCTATTTATAGGGCTTTTACATTAATACAATAGAAATGAAGAGGTGGGAATTGGAATATGGATAGTCACCATAATATAACTTATTTATAACAAAAAGGCGGTTTTTAAATAGTTAAACTAGTTTATGGACTTTGATATGCTGATTTTTTTTTGTTGATCCAACATTTTTTGTGCCTATGGAGGATGTGAGAAGTGGTTTTTGGATTGCGGTTCTGTCTTATGTGGCAATTAAATCGAACAACGTGGATGGATGACTGGGACAAAAAGTGCAAGGTGATGCTGAAACCTGCAATCTCATATTGCAGTATTTGGATTTTTATAATGTAACCCACAATCTCAGATTGCGGGTATATCCTACATGTTCATGCCAACAATGGACCACCAATCGACTCAACTGCCACATAAGATACAATCGTAATCTTAGATTGCGGTTCTACCAAAATCCTAAACTTATTTCTGACATCTACCAATGGCACAAAAAAGTTTTGTTTTTCTACTGATTAAGAAAAAAAAATATTCATATGCTAATATTAGGTTTACTAATTGTTTGTATAAAATTTGAAGGTGTGTGAATATTTATGTGGGAGCCATGTAGGTGATTTTTTGTTTGACTTGGACGTCATATAACTCTTTTAAACACTTGGAACATAATTGAACACATGTTTAGGTAACAAATCATTTTATGAAGAATCCACACATAATGCAAAAAAGTTAAGAGACTTTATTATACAAATTGAGTGGGATATTTTTACGAATTTTAAAAATATATTGGATTTTTATAGTACCTTCCCCTCCTTATAATAAAGAGTGAGGTGATTGATTGTTTTATCAATTATACAAGTGAATAAAAGCAATCATTTTATAAAATGATGAGATAAAGAAGATTATCCCAACAATAATGCGGTTTTCAGTTTAGCCATTTTGTCAAAAGGGGATCACCACTTATATCAACGATGCATAATTGGAAAATCAATTCACATTGAAAAGAAACATATGTTCGTATGATTGTATACGGGTGCGATCACGTTGTCATCGTTACAAGTCAAGTTTATAAAATGTTTGTATGGTCGTTACAAATAGGATATAAATATATAGAGTCGTCACTTCTATATAACATGACACTTAGGGGCCGTTTGGTTGATTAAGTGTTGAATTATTAAGATGATCTGAATGGTTAAGAGCTGAATCATTCAGCATCCCTTATTAGCTTAATGGTTCAGCACTTAATCATTTCATTCAGATGCTGAAACAAACAATCTGAATGCTGAATGATTCAGAACTGAATGGTTAAGAGGCTGATTAAGAGGCTACCAAACAGCCCCTTAACCTCCTACTATGATGCGCTACCTAGTCATCGCCATCAATGATAATGAGAGTTTCATTTTAAACAACCTAATTCTGATGTGATAAGTTATGAAAAGGCTGATTTTAAATATAAGAAGTCTAGTACTTAAAAGGTGTTTTGTATAATTTGTTGGAAATTTTGTGGGAAATGTGTTTTACTTTGTTTGAGATTAATGTAATTATTATCTATGGCATTTGTATTCTACTATGTGAGAAGATCACAATGAATCCAACCGTATTCAAAATAAAGCTAAGATGAACGAGATAACGAAGCTCTGAGTTGTGTGGTTGAAACACTAAACAATGGAAATTAAGTTTGTCTTACATTAGTTGGATGATAAAATATGAGTTGGTTTATAAGTAACAATTTTTATAGGAATGTATTCCTATATGGTAGGCATACTCAGTGGTAGTCAGGAGGATGCAAAGCACCCGACGCGCCCGGGACCAGATTATTGATTTAAGATGCATTATATTATAACACCCCCGTCGTTGTAGTGAAGGAGGCAAAATATGCAATTCATATTGAAACAAGACTTATTAAATACGGTGGAAGTGAACTCATTAATTTCCTAAAGATGTTAAGAGATGGGTACAACCTAAAGGATGCAAGGTGGCCTATACTATGATTAATCATAGATTGTTATAATCCATTAAACCCTTCAAATCGCAGCAAACTGGTTGGTTTAGTCGGTTTAAGATTAATCGGGTTTAGCAGTTTGGTCGACAGTTTCAATCTTGTAACTGACTATTCAGTCATTATTTCTTTTATTTTTATTTTTGGGTCACGTGGTCTCTCTCTCTTTCTCTCTCTATATATATACACACACACATACTATTACTAACCATCTTTATCGTATTTAAAGTTCAATACAAACTAAAAAACTATTTTAATTGCAAAACCAAACAATTTTAACAGGTTTGGCCAGTCTGACCAATCTAACCAACACCTTTGGTTTAATTTGCCGTATAATGTGAAATCTTTAAAAATCCTTATATCCTTGAAAGAATAACCTTATATTAAATTGATATTAGATGATTCACATATAGTAACTTGCTTTGTATAAGTTAGATGATAAATGTGGGGCTCCACTTGCAATATAATGCTATACATGGAGACAAGACAATATAAATTTGATGTACATCTTAGACATGACTCCACATCTACTTGGTCCACAACCATAAACACCATTTACATCATGCACTATGGAGTGGAGGAAGAACAACAAAACGATATTGAGTAACAATCATAACTTCATATTTTTTGATACTTAAGAAATAATAAGTTACAACCAACAATATTTGTAGCTTTTGTAAACAAAGTTGAATGAATATGTATTAGAGAAAGTGTTTGTTGAATACAACAACATTTTATGTGGTATTTTTATATGACAACATACAATTATCGTACTAGACCATCTTTCTAATAACATGGAACATAATAGAGTGAGGTTCATTATAGAACACTATATTATTTCGAGAACTAAAAAAAAACAAATCTAAATCGTATATATAGTTTTTGATCAATAGTTCATATTTTTTTTTTACTTTTTATGTACAAATGCATATGTTTATGTACATAAAAAACATCAAAATTAAGTTTTCATATGTTTTAATTTTTTTAACTGTTTACATACACATGTGTAGATTTGTGTAGGTAATAAAACCTAGACATAGCTTACATATATACAATTTTTAAATTTAAGTAAAGACGAGTAAACATTGTATTTTTATCTTTTTCTTTTATTTTAAAAGCTTTTAAGATTGAAATTAATAAATGATTCATTTTGTTTTGTTTGTTCTCTCAATATTTAGTGTTATGTATAGATCCATCTCCTAAACATAATTAGTGGGATTTACTTAAAACTACATCAACAAATTTAAATGTATCAAATACATTTCATCATCTAACTTGCATCATCAATGCATTGACACCTCAAGGTAGTTTTGTAATGGATATTTGAATAGTCCCATCAAACTTTTTGGACCAATATGTCCTTACCATGTTCCCCACATTTTCAACTTTATTACAAAGGGTGGTGTTTGGTTGTGTCCCAACTCTCAACACAAGCATTTCAATCAAAGTTGAAGATGTAAAATGCCAAAATACAAGGAAAGTAGGACATTTGGAATTAACTTCACCATATCCATTTGCTTGGAGACACTCCAAGTAGTTCCATTGCACATTCATAAAGTTCACAAACTTCCATATCAATGACCCCATCATCATCTTGTTTCATTATTTGGGAATGGTGGTTGGTTTACTTTTGTTTGTTTCAAGTTTCCAAAAGCATCGTTATCTACATTTATAAGTCTTTGTATCTACTACACTTGATTGTATGAATATAAATTTTATTTCCATTAATGCTTGTTATTCAACAATATGAATATCCTTTTCTATGCAAAATTTTGGGACACTATATATGCGTGTTACTAGAATTGTTGATGGTCGGTTTTGTAAATGATGATCACCTGGCCTGAATATGTTGTCACCTTCTAGGATTATTTTAGAAAGAGTATTAGGAAAGATCTTAAGACAATGAAGTAATGAACAAATGTATGGACAATGTTTTAGAATAATTTAGCTGTCTCGTGGGCTCATGGACCAATGTTTATGACTCCTAAGTTACATATGTACCAATGAAAACAAACCTAGAGACAAAGACGTAAAGGTGGATAAATATTTTTTGTGTTTCCAATAAATTTACATATAGTAAAAATAAACATATCATTTTAAAGGTATGTTATTTTATTAAGTCGGTGTTACGGAGAATCTAATAAGTATTATACATAATCAATAAAATACTTGATTAATCATGACTAATACAAAAAGATAATAATTATCATTGAAGCTTCTTTTATAGATGTAATGAGAGAAAACAATTATATAACTATCACTACATATTTCTCATCTAATTTACTCTTTATTCTCTTCTAATAAAAATAATATATGTTAAATTATTATTCATGATTTCTTCGATGTATAGTTTTATCTACTGGGTTCAACCCACACGTTGCTATAAGGTGGAAGGTTTTGGTTGATATCAGTTTAGTTTTTTTAAGGTACCAGTAATAACCAAAATGATATCAACACATGTTTAGTTTGTCGTATCAATTCGATTATGCATGCACAGTGAAACCTAGATAAAAACGCATCGTGTCATAATTCAAAAAAATCGTAAGACATAAGCTTGCAAAGCGTTGAAACCATGTGATATATATACACACAATATGTAATGTAGTAAAAATATGTGGGAGGTTTTTATTGATATGCCAAATAACATTATACATTGTTCAAACAAGTATTGAAATTTAACATAAACCGTTTCAACCATGTTAATTCCGTTATTGATGATCTATTTCTTACCCACAGGAAATTTAGGTGTTTGTTTCTAAAAGTCTGCGTCGCACAGACCATACATAGATATTATCATCTGTAAACTGTTTGTTTTTTAGAAGACGCTTCATTAAAAAATGTCTGCACGAGCTCTTCTTAGTGCAGACTTGGCCCATCAACTTCTAAAATCTTCTAAGGTCTGCAGAGGGTTAAACACCACCACCCACCACCCACTGTCCACCACCACCAAGGTTGTAAAAATCCCGATTAATCACCGACTAATCGGTGATTAATCGCTAGTCTCCACTTTACTGATTAATTTTGAGCTAATCACTAAATTAATCAGTGGCGGTCTAGGGTTGTAAAAAATCGCGATTAATCACCGACTAGTCAGACCAAATTCGTCCTAGTCGGACCTTAAAAACTCAAAATTAGGTCAAAAATGAATTCGAGCGGGTCAAAACCTGGAGCAAATCGATCAAATCAAACAAGTTCTTACGTCAAAATTGGATGATAATCCATGATTTAGAACCAAAATTGATGAATCTCCATGAACCCTAGTTGCGTTTGATGGTTCCGTATGATGAAAGAATGAATGGGAGGAAAAAAAACGGGATATGGTGAACGATGGGGGTGATTTAGGGCTAATTATGTTTAGGTATTTTAATATTTAACCCCAATCCATATTCACTAATTTATATTTGACCCTTAAACTTCTAAATTTATACATATAAGATATAAAATTAACATTATATATGAATAAATTTGGAAAAATATATATAAAAATCCAATCCGATTAATCCCGATTAATCTTGATTAATCCCGATTAATCCCTAGTCGGTACCTCACCGGGCCGACTAGCGCCTAGCGAGTTCTACAACCTTGACCACCACCCACCATCCACCATCCAGGCATCCACGTCCACCTCCACCACTACCATCACCGTCCGTACACACCAGTTTATTTTAGCAGTCTACATACGTTAAAAAATAAACAGTAAGACCATAATACATGGTCTAAAATATAGACATGACGTGTAAGCTAGTAATTGAGAAACACACAATACATAATATACATTTTTTTATTTAATTACATATTATACCTATTATTATACTATATTAATAAGCAACTTGATTTGAATAGTGTTTTTATTATTATTTTATTCATTTTGTTATCTTAAATACATATGGTTCAATAAGAAATAACAAAATGGGGTAGTGGTGGAGTTGTTTGTGGTGCTTATGTGTTCTTTGAGGTCTTGGGTTCAAAACCTATTTGAGTCTTTTTTTTTACAACACTTATTTATATATGGGAAAATGGATTTAATTACTCCTAACTATTGCCTGTTGGGGGATAATACTCCCAACTATCACTTTGGCCATTAGCACTCCAAACTTTCAACTTGTTGGATTTTATCACTCCCAAACTAACTGAGGTCTAACCCAGTTAGTGTTTGTGGCCAAAATGTAAAAAACAAAACTTACGGAAAGTTTACGTGGCCAAAATATAAAAAACGAAACTTAAAGGGCATTTTTGAAACTTTTTATTATTATTACTTTTCTTTTTTAAAGTTTATCCCCCCCCCTCATTTCTGCAACAGACCCCCCCCCCTTCTCTCTTCTTCTTCTCTCTCTCTAAACCACCACCACCTTCACCAGAAACCACCACCACCCTTCACCTTCATCCACCTACCACCACCCTTCACCTTCATCCACCCCACCACCTTCACCGGAAACCACCACCACCTACCACCACCATCTGACCACCATCTGCCGCCAGCCACCACCACCCTTCCCTCTGATGTTATTTCGCACCGACACACACACATACCTAACTACTAGAGAGAGAGAGGGAAACGAGCAGAGAGAGAGAGAGAGAACAGAGTTAGAGAGAGAAAGAGAGCAGAGGAAGCAGAGGCGGCCTGGTTTTCGGGTAGGGTTTCTGTATATCAGATGGCGGAGATGGTTAGGGTTTCAGGGGAGAGCAGAGGCGGCGGACCTAGTGGTGGTTGTTAAGGGTAAAAGTGATGGTTTTCGGGTAGGGTTTCTGTATATCAGTTGATGATGTTGATTTAGGGTTCCGATTAAGGGGGTTTTTATGGTGGTTGTTGTAGGTTTCAAGGAGATGGCGGCGGTAGTAAGTTAGGGTTCTGACTTGGGGTTTAAGGTAGAAGGTGACCGGATATGGATATGGACTTGGGGTTTAAAACCCGTCCTCTCTCTCTCTGAACTCTCTCTCTCTATCTCTCTAAACTCTCGTCTAGAGAGATATGGATATGGATAAATGGGTTTTGATTTAGGGTTTTGATTTGGGGTTTTGATTTTGGGGAAGATGAAGTTGGGTGATGGTGGAGGTGGAGGTGTGGTGGTTTAGAGAGACAAGGGGTGGGGGGTTGGGATTTATAAAATTTTTAAAAGATAATAATTTTTAATACATTATTATTATAATAATAATTTTTAATAATAAGTAATAAGTTATTTTTTAATAATAATAATAAAATGTTTCAAAAATGGCCCAAAGTTTTGGTTTTTACATTTTGGTCACGAAAACTATCTGGGTTAGACCTCAGTTAGTTTGGGAGTGATAAAATCCAACAAGTTGAAAGTTTGGAGTGCTAATGGCCAAAGTGATAGTTGGGAGTATTATCCGCCAACAGGCGATAGTTGGGAGTAATTAAATCCATTTTCCTTTATATATAAATACATATGATTCAATAAGAATTAACAAAATGGGTAGTGGTGGAGTGGTTTGTGGTATATGTGTGTTCTTTGAGGTCTTGGGTTTGAAACCTGTTTCAAAACATGGCATTTTATTTTTTTTTTCAACACTTATTTATTTATAAATACATATGATTCTATAATAATTAACAAAATAGCTTGGTGGTGCAGTGGTTTGAGGTCTAAGGTTCCAAACCGGTTTGAAACATTGGTTTAAAAAAAACAAATACGAAAAACGCGCAACGCGCGTATGTTTATACACCTAGTTAAAGAAGTTAACATGTGTTTTAAACATGATTTCGATTTATTAAAAAAAGGTGTGTGTATGTAAACTATTGTTTGCAATAGGTTAATGCTATTATTTATGACGACATTTGAAAAAAAAATGTTAAAGTCATTATAAAGAGTTAGACACGCTACAACGTGCGTATGTAGTTCAACCGTTTTTAGCTCATCAAACGGTCACGCTGTGTTTTAAGTTTCAGTTTAATTTTTACGCATTACCGGGTCGCAACAAGCGTACATGGTTCACCGTTTTTACGTCCACATTTCACTCAGTTTTATTCTTTTCGTTTTTATTTTCTTATGAGTTTTTTCGGTGTTGTTGGTAATTGTGGCATTGATGCTACTTAGGGGATGTTTGGGATTGATTATTCAAAACAGATTATGCGTTTTGGAAAAGCAGGGGTGGAGCTGCTTATAGATTATTGCGTTTTGATAGCCTAAAAAAACTGATTATCTGCGCTTTCAAAACGCAATCCAAACACTAAAAACTAATTATCTGCGTTTTCAAAACGCAATAATCTAAAAATCAGATTCAAACGCAATCCCAAACACAGTTTTAGTATGACTTTATGCCTTCAGCAATGACGCGAGGGGCTTAATACTAGTTTTTAGTCAATATAAAGTAAAGGTTTACTCATGCTAAATTGAGTAAAAAGTAATGATGAAATAATTATTCCGATCATATATATAACCATTTTTAATCATATAAAGTAACCTATATAGTAAACAACATCAATAGTAATATTACTCTACTACTCTTTATATCTATAAATTCTTCCGAAGTTTTATTAAAACACCATCAGTTTTCTTAAACTTTGGCAAAAACCACACAAAAATGCACAATACAAATAATTCTCTTTGCTCTTCTAGAGGTCTTTAGATGCTGAATCACCTTTTGTGAGCCCATCACAACACACCCTAGAGAATAAAAAAAGCTAATAAAAAATGCCCTTAACTTAAAGGGCTCCCCATGTGACCTTAAATGTGTTGGGTAAATAGTAAATGCTCAAATAGTCAAATCTTATTATTTCCAGCATTCTGGTGTCAAGGAATGGTCCCTTTTGTGGTCTTTGCAATAGTTATAAACCATGTAGTGGCTTTGCACCCATCTCATGGCCATGCGTTGCCTTCTGCTAAGGCCACCAGATCGTCCTGGAGAGGCGGTGACAGGGTGGCACCGTGGTGATGAATAGGCGGAGCAACCCATGGCTTTAAAATTAGTGAACCTTCCTACAAAGGGTTGGTATTTGTAATCGGCTTTGTATCTACCATTGTCAGTTGCCCAAGAAGATGCGTCCCATATTGACCCGTATAACCACATTGGCCTTAATGGAAACGTTGCATCACTTTTCCTCGTGTACCTTCTTATTGGCACATCGTCCACAAAAAATCTAGACAAAAAAAACATGGACACAAATTCGTTAAAATCAGGATTACACGACATTGTAAAGGAATAACACGCGTAACAATCATATGATCATATTGGTAACTTTCCAACTAAAAAGTAGTCTTTTTTCCAATAACAAAATGTGATTCAATGATTAAAAAGAACTGTTTAAAACTAGGCCATGTAGTAAAAAATATTTATTTGTTAAATAAATACCTAAAATATAACATCTAATTAAAAATATACATATAACTTACATTATGTCATGTGGGCTCCACAAGATTGCATAGTGATGAAAATTTTTGGTGGGGTCAAACCATAAATGAAACTTCATTTCTCTCCCAATAATCTTGCCATCGCCACTTCCCCTTATGTACACATTTGTTTGCAATGTGTATGGCTTCCCAAATGTTGTTCCAAGGAACTCTATGTCAACCTCATCATGGAACCCTGGATGTGCTTCATTGTTTGAAGCTACATTCAAAACATTTTTTATAAATCCAAATATTGAATGCCATTGTAATAAATAAAAAGAAACATTGCTAACTTTCGTTTAGGACCAACCAAATGAAGAAAGAGAAAATAAGAGAGAAAAAACAATGTTAAATGTGGCTTTTTTTTAATGGTTTACATAGATTAAATAACCTTGACGTCAAGGAAAATATCTCCTCTATAATACTTTTGTCAAATGGGCCCAACCACTAATTTTAAACATCAAATCTTAAACCGAAATTTGTAAGGTTTTTTAAAGTTTTTTGTCCATCACTCTATCCTACACCTCTTGTCTTTAATTTTTGTTTAGTGAAGATACTAAAAAGTTTGTTTTTAACCTAATAAATATTAAACCCTATATAAGCCTAATGTTGACATTACATCGAGATTTTTTATATACTTGAAAAAAAAAGATTTACTTGTTTATTTATTTATTGAACGACAAATTTCATTTTTATTACTAGTAAGACGCGAACTCATAAACTCTCCAACTTAATGCTTCTATAAACTTTGCTTCTCTTATTGGGCCACCGAACACAATAGTTTAAACAAGATTTATCTATTATTTTTTAAAAGTGAACTTAATCTTTTTTTATTTTTATTTTTAGAAAGTTTCATGCACGGTGTTCCAAGGGATGTCATTTATTTTTCACAAATTACAAGCACCTGACGACGACGCAATTCAAGAACATGTTTTTTACTTATTTGACCATGCAAATGCAAATATGCAAAGATAAACACTTAAAATTGTACTTTTTTACGTATGTTACCTTTTGGTACTAAATATACATTAATTATTATTATTATTATTATTATTATTATTATTATTATTATTATTATTATTATTATTATTATTATTATTATTATTATTATTATTATTATATAAGACTTGTTATACTCCCTCCGTCCCACTTTAAATGTCCCACTTCCAAAAACACACATTTTAAGAAATTTTTTGTTTGTATGTGGTAAAATGACAATAATATCCTCAAAAGTGGTGATTGTGTTTTGTCTTTTATGGGTAAAACTGGAAATTACATTTCCATTTTTGGAAAGAGACATTTAATTTGGGACAACAAAAAAGGAAATTAGGACATTTAAAGTGGGACGGAGGGAGTAATTAATTATTGGATTCTAGAATCCATACACCATGTGACATCATATGTTGGGGTGTATGACATCACATTCTAGGTATGTGGCAGCTTCCTATTGATGTGTGATGTGGGTCAGAGTGTATAAATACTAATTATAGCATGTATGGTTCCTAAATACCTCAATTATTATGTATTTATATTCGTTCCTAAAACGGGATTCTCGATTATAATATGTATGAAAGCATATATTTATTGGAAGAATTATGAAAAAAGAAAAAAGTTAATGATGTGACATGTATATTGTCAATAAGTAAGCAAATTATTGGTGGAGGTGATATTGTGTATTTCAAGTGTTGTACTACGTGCTTTAAAGTTTGTACTAATGTAATAATTGATACGTTTAAAATGCTCACATAGAATGCTGTTATGACTCCCGCAGTATAACCCGGTTGAAGTTTAATGGATGCTCCGAAGTAACCAGATCTGAATGGTTTGACCGACTTGAACCCGCTTCCTGTCATTAACAATTTTTTCTAGACTTTTAGTAAACTTTTATTTATGTAACAACCCTATTATTAACATATTTCTTTCATTTTATTATACACAACAACTTTTTTACTAGACCCGTTATTAGAAAAAATCGCGTTTTTTAAAAGAATTTTTTAGTCATAAATATCACCAATGCCACTAGACCACAAGACCATGGGCAGAACATAACGTTACTAATGCAATAATGCGATCATGTAAAATGCGGTTACGCTTCAAAGATGGTTTCGAACCTGCCACCTCTAGTAGAGGGACTTAAGCGCTTACCAATGCGCCACATTCGAACTTGAAGGTTATTTTAAACCATTTTGAGTAAAAATTTGTTACTCATAAGAAAGGGTGAAGAATGTGACCTGATGTACG
>JAUTDX010005499.1:0-29400 GCA_030844895.1 Ambrosia x helenae | reverse complement strand
AGAGCTGATGAAGGTTTTTTGAAAATTTTTGTTGAAGATCCATAAGCATATCGTCAAGGTTTTTCTAGAGGTATACCATTCTTATTTGAATTAATGTATTCTATTTTTATATCTTAATTTTAAATATATAACATTTTTTACATTTACAGATTCTTTTCAAGAAGGAAGTTGAAGATGTTGATGATGTTACCACATTATGCACTTATAAGAGGTTTGAGAAATATGGTTGCTATGTAGACATATATTTTTTATTCTCAGGTTGTTCAGAGTTAACAGATTCCCCAAAAAGTATATCTTGAAGAGGTGGACAAAAATATGTTGTTCCAAATGAAATAAAATATTCATTTGAATCTCGAGAGTTTGGTGATGACAAGAGTAAACAAGCTAGAGAGATTGCCAAGGAATGTGTTGGCTGGTTAATATCTTGCAAATACTTTAATAACAGATTTAATGGAATTAATTTTTAGTTAGGGATCAGACGAAAGACATGACGAGTTAACATAGCCTGAAGAAGTATGATAGATATGCTACTCTTCTTGGTTATGATAAACCTTCATAATCCAAACCTACTGTCTGACTACCAAATGGTATAAGGAACAAATGTCATGGTAAACAGAATCGTATCAAGTCCAGTATCGAAAAAACAGTTAGCTGGACGGGTAAAATGAAGAGAAGATGAAAGATTTGTGGAGAGAAAGGTAACGATCAACGTAAACATCAAAGAATCCTAGTTCAACTAAGCAGATGTTGAGCAACAAGACCAACATGCGGAGGATGATTTTGAAGAGAATGAAGAAGTAGAAGATTTGATGATCAAGAAGATGTGTAGACACAATTTTACATACATCTGTTTTAAAATTTTTATTAACATACTTTACAAAAATACGTGTTATTTAACATTTTTTATCAATAACTTTTACTGTCACATGCATTTATAGAACTATAAAGTTTTTATTTTTCTTTTTTTCTTCAGTATAATTTATAAGTGTGTTTGTAAAAATACAAGTGCATTTAATACATGACATATTGTTTCTTTTCATTCAATTGAAGAACTTATCCAACAACACCCACCACTATACCAAAAAAAAAAGTAAGAAACCAATAAACAACCACATCCCCACCACAACTAACCCTAACCACCATCATACTACTAAAAACAAAGTATTTATAATCTTAAACCACCACGTACTAGACACCTAAAATATTAACAAACTTTCAAACAAAAAACAACTCCAAAACCCCCCAACCCATCCACAGTTTCCACCCAAAATATTGCATGTGCCTTATCTTTCCCTGCCATGTTCCTCATGATGCATTGCTCTACGTTGCTCAGTGTTTGACAAATGAGATTATCAAAAGATGCTGAGTCTTGAGTTGCCCTATGGCTGCATCCCAGAATGTAGACTTATGTTCACCGAGTAGCTTCTCATAGAGATCCATGTTCTTCATAGACTACCTAAGGACCTCACTTTGTACACCCAAAACCACACAGGAAGAGTTAATATCATCTCTGACCTCTGAGATGGAATCCACCATTACCACCGTTTTCACTTGCAGGATGTTGATTGAATTTTGTAGTTTTCTGCCATTTTTTAAGAGTTTGTTTAGAGTGGTTGTGCGATCTTTACATTAGTCGTGTATATTTATAGCCAAAAAAGTTAATGAAATATGATCTGTAATAGTTGAATATTGAATTTTATAAATTAAACTGTATGCATTACCAATCTAATCATATATGCAGGCATTAGTAATTATAAGAATATAAAATTGTATAAAAATTGATGTTTATAAATATCTTGCTTTTTCCATTAATATGTGAGACAAATTGGTTGTTGTTAATTAATTGGTGATTTCATCAATACTTGTACATATTTTAAATATTAAAATACTAACAAGTGCGTTTTTAGAACCTTGGTATCATATTTAAAATATTAAAAAGTGCACTTTAGACATATTAACAAGTGAGTTTTTTACAAGCAACGTGCGTTTTTAATACCAATAATTAAAAAAAAACAATCACAGACGCACCTTGAATACAAATTCAAAACAACGTGCACTTTTTTAATTCCGATTACAAATGCACATATTATACACAATCAGATGAAAAACGGGCGCACGTATATATCTACTTTCAATACTAACATATAATAGACGAACGTTTAATAACGATGATGTAATGCTAACATTATTTTTGCCTAACGTAATAATTTCCATGTTGTAACATGGTTGAAATTCATATCATGCTTAGCCACATAATCGACTTGTGTGAGTTGTATTTGCCATATCCTCGGCAAGATTAGGGTTCTCCGCAATCATGTCTTCAAATAGAGTGTTCCATCTGTAAGACCCTAACCCTAAACACACGATTAACGCTTAAACTTACGTGTTTTGGCCTTAATAAAAAATCACGACCGTTCAAAACTTAATATTTATAACGACAAACCATTTAAAGATTTTGACTTGATAGGAACATTCTACTTTACATTTTTAAGTATTACAAACCTATACTATGGTTTGTATTTGAAACGGAAATCTATTGCGAAAGCGTATGAGTGTTCGGGTGTGTTTGGCTCTCTCTCGCGACTTGATCCTTGCTCCAAGACATCCATCAGTGTATACCTAGTGTCAAACATCGAATGAAGAAACTTTAAACGATTAAACGAGGTTTAAAACTGAAAATAAAACATTCAAGGCATATATAAGGAATTTGGCGTTTTACCCGCCGGGCTTACATGTGGAATTTAAGATTTCTCATTTTAGAACTGTGACCCACCCCGGTCAGTATGTGAGCCGGCCGGGCTAACCTGAGATTTAAAATCTCCAATTTGACCCGCCCGGGCTGACCTGAGATTTATCATCTCCGAATATTGACCCGCCCGGGCTGACCTGCTGGAACTTTATAAGGCATTAATACTTATGCCTTCACAAGCCCAACCCTTCACTATGGGCGTTTTTTTTGGACATCCGGGACATACCCAATATTATTTTAAACCGGCATAGATAAGTTCTATCAAGATATATATTTCACTTCTTGCTTTTGACCCATTAAAATCCACTTAGTTCGGTTTTAACCGTTTGACTTGTTAAGGCCTTAGGTTTTACACAACCTTATTTAACCGTTCAAAAAGCGAAACAATCATATTGTCAACCCGTTGGACACTTGTTAAACTAATCAACACTATCTGATTCACTTATTATGACTCGGTTTATGGATTTATCCTTTAGTAAACCTTTAGAATTCCCAAAAAACTCTTAGAGGTCTATATTCCGTTTAGTCACCCGTAGGCGACACAACTTGGTTCTCGCCCATTATTTTAACTCGGTAGCATGTTTGAAAACTTCTAAGCCTTAGGGACTTAGTATATTACCAATTTCACTACTTCACCCTTTTAGATCGCATCTAAACGCATTAGTGCGTATTTAACACATTTATGGAAAACGACTCACCGATTGGGCACCCATGTTTCGTGTGGGTGATTTCCATCCACCTTTACTCGGCCATGATCTTATTTTACACTACGGACTTACCCGTAGAGTTAGCTCATTCCTATATTATTCGAATCATCTATACGATCCGTTGGCGTCTCATGCGCTTTTCGTTCCAATTCATCAACTAGTGACAATCCTCAACTTGCAATATTTTTATCCGGGAACCCTAATGGTTTCATACCATCATTTGACTCGTTTGTCTTTCCCTTTAACACTCAATTATTAAACTTTCAATTCTTGGGCTCAAGTGATATTAACATCACTTGACCCATTATAACAACACTTCATTATTTGTTAGATGTCCCGACCTAGTTTGAACCATTCTCTACCGTTTTGGCGATTCTAACCTTTTACAAACTAGAATTACATATTTATATTCCTCTAACCATTTTCCTACCATTTTGGCGATTCTAAACCTTTACAAGCTTGAATCCTTATTCCTTATTCCTCTTTATGATTAAAAACCTATTCTTTGTGAATAACACAATTTCCATAATTGACAAAGATTTACACAATACTTTTTATTACTAAGAGACTAATAAAAGATAAGTCACTTACCTTGGCCTCATTTGTGCATTCATGGTCCGCTTATCCATTTGACCCTTTCCTCCTCAAGCTTCCACCTAGCTTGACAAGATCCTACTTTTCTATACTCAAGATGAATCAAGTTAGTCATTGTTTCAATAGCTAACTCATATCTGGAGTTTTCACACTTTAATTTATTCAACTTCATAGTCGGGTCAGTTTGACTTTTAGAAGTCAAACTAACCTTTTTACATCTTATGTTCACTAATCATAAGGCGGTAGTCCTAATTATGAACTATCACTTCTGTTTACCATATCAAATTTATTACGTTTAGTGCACATTCAGCCTTCTTATCATCATTAACAACTCATTTCATCATAAAAGTGTGTTTTCAACATAATATTCATTCAATAATAGTAACTTGGCATTTTTACAAACACTTGGTGGGCATGGTCTTTTAACCACCAATTTTCTTAGTTAACACATTGTGTAGAATCCTCCATGACGTGTGTGCTAGTACGCATATTTTTCAATGGATTTTAACACACGTTTCTGCTTTAATATTTATAAAAATGGTTTCGACCTTAATATTAAAACACACACAATAGGGCAAGTGTACCCTGTCATATATGTAGTAAGTACAGATAAGAACCAAGTATCGATCCATGGACGCGCGCGGAGCAATGGTACTAAAACTCTATCCCCGATTCACCAGTAGGAAAATATAGTTTGAGTTTGTTTATAACTAGATTAATTCAAAAACATGTAAATAACTTAACTACGACTCCAAATAGAAAATAAAACTATATAAACTATAATACGCTAATCCTAGCATGTCATCTATAATAAGAAATAAAGGCGTGATCAACATTCCCATTTTCCGACAGTTAGTTTCCCTCTCGGGCATCCTAACATGACAACTATACAGAAAGCTAACACGAATACACACGTTAACCACTTCAAGTTGTTCATTAGCGCGCAGCTGATATGATCTCATGAGAATCTTTTAAAGATAGGTTAGTATCACCTTTCGGGAGTCCTCAACCGCACTAGTTAAGGAAAGCAATATCGAATACACAATACGACCACCTAGGCTAGCATAAAGTAGAGCATTTCACAACCTATTTCATTTTACCAACTTTGAACACAAATCTACTAAGATCGCCATTTTCACCAAAATAACTAACAAAGATCATTAACCGTGTCAAAGATTGGTAACAACACCATTAAGCTTTTTAGACTCTTTTACGTGCCGGTAAACATCTATAATCATTATCCGAGTGACTTTAACCAAACCAATACCCGGTTACAGTTTCATGGTGTAAACTTTATTAACAAGTTAACTAGTCTACTATCGGACGATTAAACGGACGGTTTCTTCAACAAGTAATCCGCCTAACACATTCGACAATCATCAAAGTCATCCAAACACAACTACAAATCTAACAACAATGAAACAAGGTTGCGCTATGATCATCAAGATCCAAACATGAAAAACGCCAAATTCATACAAAACTTGATTTCATACTAATGATTGTTTTAACTACTAACTAATACTAATGTTCTTGCCCGTAGGCGTACGATTAACTAAAATAACATCAAAATAGCAAAAAAACTCAGATTTGGATCTTAAAGAGCTTAAAGGGTCAAACCATAAGATTGCTAAAGAGATGGATTGGATGATGAAGGATGGATCGGATGGATTCCGAGCTTGTTCCACGCCTATGCAGCACTTCGTTAGCCCCGAAAATCGCCAGAAATCGCCCCCCAAAGGTCCAATAATCGATCAGTGGCTGAAATGGGGTATTTATAGCAGGACAGACGATCCGACCGGCCGCGCGGATGATCCGACCGGCCGGTCGCTTTACTCGGGTCAGAAATGCTTCTCGAATGCTGACGTAGGCCTTCTAGAAGGTCCCAGAAATATCAGGTTGAATCGCGCGGCCGGTCGGTTTGTTCGCGCGGCCGTCGGATTGACAAACGTTCCGTTTTCGCGCAGAAACCTTCGTTTTTGATCCGGTTTGCTTCCTGGATACCGTTTAAGACCTGTAATCATAAAGATGCCCAAATAAGTACCAATTCATCGTGTATACGGCCAAAAAACGTATATAAAGGGGAGTTAAACTGGGGCTTTTATATGTATAAATTAACGTATATCACTCCATATCACCATATTCATTCTCAACATAAGGGTAGCATTTAACGTACCACCTATACGTTTTATCATACATAAACATCATCATATTCATTATTAGATGGTGGGTTTCAACCATGGTTCAAAACCCACTTTATGTTAAATATGAACATGATCAATTACACATCTAAAATGTGATTTGTAACTACATTAGGTATGATTAAGGGTCACTAAAGCTAGAGATACCTCCAACAACTTAGAATCTCACGTTTTTGACAAAACCCTATATTTTCACCATGATTAAAAATGAGTATAACATCAATTTCCACCAAATAAAAGGTACCTTGTTGTTTACTAAGCCTTAGTTGATCTGTTTCTTGCTAAAGCATCAAAAAGCCCCTTGATTTGGCTTGGATTTGAGCAAGAGTTTGATTGTTTAGGGTTTGTGGTTGAAGGAGATGAATCTCCTGACCATATACATGACACCCACAAACACACAATTTGTGTGTATTTATTGTTTTATTTTTATTTATAAGACCCACTTTATCATATTTGGCGACTAAGGCCCCTCAAGTCTAGTCTCGAGTTCATTTTTAGATTATAGCATTAACTAGAGTAGTTTCTAGTATTGAGTTTAGCCTCGCTTGATTATTTTATAAATCACGCCTAATGGGGCGTTACAAGTCTACCCCCTTAAAGAGGTTTCGTCCTCGAAACCTTTGTCACTTATTTCTTGTATCCATACTCAAGAATTTCATTTCAATCCTTATTTGAACGCCTTTCCATCTTTACTCTATTCTGATAACTTCCTTGTAGATAGTTACCAATGTCTTGGGTTCGTGACACTCTTTACTCTACTTTAAAAGTTTATGACTGCTTTCACGAGTTTCCCATTTATGCACTAACTTGATTCCCCCTGACGCTTTATTTGCTTTGACGTCATTTTATTATGTCCATCTATTCCTTCAAATTACTACATGATCATTCTCTTTCTCTTTGGGTCTATTTCATTTCATAGCACCTGATTGAATTTTTCCTTAGTATTATCTTCTTTAGCTATTTTTTTTTTCTCGTAGCCGTTAAGATCATAAGATCGTTTCCTACCTACCGACCTATATAAAGTTGGCTTTCATGTTCAACGACCATTTTCCACCATTAACATCCCAAGGATGTAACATTCAAAATAAAATTTCTACTCATTCTCCAGTAGGGCGTTAATTTACCCTACCTGTAAAATTACTGTACGTATATTTACTAACATATGTATAGGCAATTATCAATACACATTTCCTTTACTTAGCGTGAGAGTCATACCTGACTCCCGCGCCTTATCAATTAACTTTTCCTTTCCATTTTCTATTTTAACAATCATAATCCTAAGATTATGATAATTTTCCTTCTATTTTCAACCTTACTAACTATGATCATAATATTACCATCATTTCCTTTCTATCCTTGACTTTACAAATCACGATCACAAGATCATGATCATTTCTTCTCTACTTTCAACTTTTCTAATCATGATCAAAAGATCATTATAGTCTTCTTTGTATTTTCGGCTTTCTTATCATGATCATAAGATCACAATTGTTTTCTTTCTATTTTCGGCTTTCTAATCACGATCATAAGATCATGATTGTTTTCTTTCCATTTTCAACTTTCAAATCACGATCATAAGATCATGATCAATTTCTTTTCTACTTTCAACTTTTCTAATCATGATCATAAGATCATCATAGTTTTCTTTGTATTTTCGGCTTTCTTATCATGATCATAAGATCATAATTGCTTGCTTCCTATTTTCGGCTTTCTAATCACAATCATAAGATCATCATTGTTTTCTTTCTATTTTTCTGCATTACTAATCATGATTATAAAATCATGATCATTTTCTTTCTGTTTTTCATTATTCTCTACAATTCACAAAATCCTTTGTACTTCGGTCTTTATATTTAGTATCACTATGGTGGTTCTAAGAATCACAATATTGTGCACGTCATCTATCTTTTATTTCTATTCTTATTCCTAGATCAGATCCTTACATTCCAATTAATCTCTACAATAGTTATTTATAGTTCCTAAAGGTAACTACGTTCTTCATTTCTTCATGTACGTTTCTGAATCACCACTCATAAAATGGCCTGAGGGTTTTCACGTGTGTACTTAGACTCCACGTGTATCCATTTTATTTCAGTATTCAGATTCAAGGTCATCACATGAGCACTTAGACTTCATGTGTAATTGTTTCGTTTTGGTATTCGGCTTTAGGGTTTCCACATGAGTACTTAGATTGCATGTGTAGCCATTTCAATTCAGTATGCAGCTTTAGGGTTTCCACATGGGTACTTAACTGCATGTGTAACCATTTCAATTCAGTATTCAGCTTTAGGGTTTCCATATGAGTAGTTAGACTGCATGTGTAACCATTTCAATTCAGTATGCAGCTTTAGGGTTTCCACATGAGTACTTAGACTGCATGTGTAACCATTTCAATTCAGTATGCAACTTTAGGGTTTCCACTTGAGTACTTAGACTGCATGTGTAACCATTTCAATTTAGTATTCGGCTTAAGGGTCATCCGCCCTTGTCGGGTGACCCGTTTGACTCTTCTATCACACCTTACCCACCGATCTAGTCCTTGCCACATGGAATGTACACATGTAAATCATAAGAAGCCGACAATATCATGTGTTTAACACTTACCTGGCCAGCGTAAGTAATCCACACATTACACGCGTAATCTTATGTCGATTGCCTGATACATTCAAGGTAACAAATCCCTTGGTCCTCAACTTTTATTTAGCGAAAGCCTTTATTCTTGTTACTTAACAAAACAAGGTCTTTTCTTGAAAAATTCTTTTGAATTATTTTGAGGTGTACATATCTCTTCTTAGTTTCACTAAAAGTCCACATGTGAGTGTAGCTTATTCCATTTCGTGATTTTTCTTTAAAAATCTTTACTTGAGTAATCATTCCCATTCCCATTTTCCACATTCAACACTTATTTTATGCATCTATTATTCTTAACAGTGATTCATAATTGTCTATTCCCAATAGTT
Organism: Ambrosia x helenae; assembly: GCA_030844895.1. Lineage (NCBI taxonomy): Eukaryota > Viridiplantae > Streptophyta > Magnoliopsida > Asterales > Asteraceae > Ambrosia > Ambrosia x helenae. Next base: position 20,192 of record JAUTDX010005499.1, on the reverse strand, counting down.
TTATCTTGGGAATTTCACCCCGGAATAGGTATTCCATCCCGGTGTCTCCCAAGTCTTAGTTTCGCGTGCGGAAATATCATCCTCGAGATGAATCTTATTTTTATTACTATTTGTACCTTGTTTAAGAGCGTGCACCTAAGGTTACACTCTCTTGATAAATCTTCATTACCAATTTATCATCATTCTTCATCATCGTTTTTTTTTGTTGAGTCCCTTATGCGCAAGCCTTATGGCCATGTCTTGACTCATCATTCATCGTCTTGGGTTAAGTTATTCCTTTTCTTGTCATCACAGGTTGAGGCCTCGAATTTCCACAAAACTTGCAAACATTAGTCATATCAATTTTAATATAAGTCTGTAACACAATACGGAGCGTTTTTTACTACACTTATCAACAAAACTTCCTGTTAACTACTTCAAACTTTCGCTAACCTTAGGTTGCCCAAACCATCATACGCTAACCACTTTCGGGCAACGTATTGTTACACTATTTCCCTTAGGTGCTATTTATCACAACTCTATTTCTATATCTTTTTAGTTACTATGATAGTAACTTACCGGATTTACGCGACCAAGTTTCAAACCGAACACCCTCTAACACTTTGAGCGCATAGTTTGAGTCCAAGTATCCTTCTCGACACTCAGATCCCTCAAACCAATGGCTCTGATACCACTTGTAAGACCCTAACCCGTAAACACACGATTAACGCTTAAACTTGCGTGTTTTGGCCTTAATCAAAAATCACGACCGACCAAAACCTTAGTCTTTATAAACGACAACCCATTTAAAGATTTTGACTTTATAGGAACATTCTACTTTACATTTTTAAGTATTACAAACATATACTATGGTTTGTGTTTTAAACGGAAATCTATTGAGGAAGCGTATGAGTGTTTCGGGTGTGTTTGGCTCGTCTCACGACTTAATCCTTGCTCCAGGACACCAATCGAGTGTATACCTAGAGTCAAACATCGAATGAAGACACTTTAAACAATTAAACGAGGTTTAAAAGTGAAAATAAAACATTCAAGGCAAATCTAAGGAAGTTCGCGTTTTACCCGGCCGGGCAAGCCTTTGACCCGCCTGGGCTGACATGGTGGAACTTTAAGATTTCTAATTTTAGAACTGTGACCCGCCCGGGTCAGTATCTGACCCTCCCGGGCTAACCTGAGATTTAAAATCTCCAAATTTTTACCCGCCCGGGTCAGAATGTGACCCGCCCGGGCTGACCTGAGATTTATCATCTCCGAATTTTGACTCGCCCGGGCTGACCTGCTGGAATTTTATTAAGGCATGAATACTTATGCCTGCACAAGCCCAACCCTTCACTATGGACGTTTTTTTGGATATCCGGGACATGCCCAAGATTATTTTAAACCGACATAGATAAGTTCTATCCAGATATATATTTCACTTCTCGCTTTTCACCCATTAGAATCCACTTAGTTCGGTTTTAACCGTTTGACCCGTTAAGGCTTTAGGTTTTACACAACCTTATTTAACCGTTCAAAAAGCATAACAATCATATTTTCCACCTATTGGACACTTGTTAAGCTAATCAACACTATCCAATTCACTTATTATGACCCGGTTTATGGATTTAGCCTTTAGTAAATCTTTAGAATTCCCAAAATACCCTTAGAGGTCTATATTCCGTTTTAGTCACCCGTAGGCGACACAATTAGGTTCTCACCCATTATTTTATCTCGTTAGCACGTTTGAAAACTCCTAAGCCCTTACAAACTTAGTATATTACCAATTTCACGACTTCACCCTTTTAGATCGCATCTAAACACATTAGTGCGTATTTAAAACATTTATGGAAAACGACTCACCGATTGGGCACCATGTTTCATGTGGGTTATTTCCATCGACCTTTACTCGGTCATGGTCTTATTTTACACTACGGACTTACCTGGTAGCATTAGCTCATTCCTATATTATTCGAATCATCTATACGATCCGTTGGCGTCTCATGCGCTTTTCGTTCCAATTCATCAACTAGTGACATCCTCAACTTGCAATATTATTATCCGGGAACCCTAGTGGTTTCATACCATCATTTGACCCGTTCATCTTACCCTTTAACACTCAGTTGTTAAACTTTCAATTCTTGGGCTCAAGTGATATTAACATCACTTGACCCATTATAACAACACTTCATTATTCTTTAGATGTCCGACCTAGTTTTTACCATTCTCTACCGTTTTGGCGATTCTAACCTTTTACAAGCTAGAATTCCATATTTTATATTACTCTAACCATTTTTTTACAATTTTGGCGATTCTAAACCTTTACAAGGTAGAATCCTTATTCCTTATTCCTCTTTATGATTAAACACCTATTCTTTGTTAATAACACAATTTCCATAATTGACAAAGGTTTACACAATCCTTTTTATTACTAAGAGACTTATATAAGATAAGTCACTTACCATGGCCTCATTTGTGCAATCATGATCCACTTATCCACTTGATCCGTTTATCCATTTGATCCTTTCCTCCTTAAGCTTCCACCTAGCTTGACAAGATCCAACTTCTCTATACTCAAGATGAATCAAGTTAGTCATTGATTCAATAACTAACTCATATCTCGAGTTTTCACACTTTAATTTATTCAACTTCATAGTCGGGTCATTTGACTTTCAGAAGTCAAACTAACCTTTTTACATGTTATGTGCACTAATCATAAGGCGGTAATCCTAATTATGAACTATCCCTTCTATTTACCATATCAAATTTATTAAGTTTAATTCACATTTAGCCTTCTAATCATCTTTAACAACTCATTTCATCATAAAAGTGTGTTTTCAACATAATATTCGTTCAATAATACTAACTTGGCATTTTTACAAACACTTGGTGTGCATGGTGTTTTAACCACCAATTTTCTTACTGAACACATTGTATAGAATCTTCCATATCACCATATTCATTCTCAACATAAGGGTAGCATTTAACGTACCACCTATACGATTCATCATACATAAACATCATCATATTCATTATTAGATTGTGGGTTTCAACCATGGTTCAAAACCCACTTTATGTTAAATATGAACATGATCAATTACACATCTAAAATGTGATTCGTAACCAATTTAGGTATGATTTAGGCTCCCTAAAGCTAGAGAAACTTCCAACAACTTAGAATCTCACTTTTTTTGACATAACCCTAGATTTTCACCATGATCAAAAACGAGTATAACATCAATTTCTACCAAATAAAAGGTACCTTGATGTTTACTAAGCCTTAGATTATTTATTTCTTGCTAAAGCATCGAAAAGCCCCTTGATTTGGCTTGGATTTGAGCAAGAGTTTGATTGTTTAGGGTTTGTGGTTGAAGGAGATGAATCTCCTGACCATATACATGACACACACACACAATGTGTGTGTTTTTATTGTTTTATTTTTATTTATAAAACCCACTTAGTCATATTGGAAACTAAGGCCCCTCAAGTCTAGGCTCGAGTTCATTTTTAGATTATAACATTAACTAAAGTAGTTTCTAGTAATGAGTTTAGCCTTGTTCTATTATTTTATAAATCACGCCTAATGGCGTAATTAAGCGAAATGGAGTTTTGGGGCGTTACACCATCGATCACACTTGCTGAAGAGATCTTTCCACTTACTAACAAGCGAATGCGCGATGCAGTCATTTGTACTGCTTAGTCGATTGAATTCCCCCAACACGTTGCGCCAAAACAAAGCCCTCCTTAAAATGTGAGGAAAATTGCGGGTTTTTGACGTATATCCACGCACTTACTAGCGTGATTTCCTCATTTACATTTCACGGGCCATTTTTATGAGATGATTTTGGTTTTGCTATTAGAAATTATAGGATTTTTATAAGGTAAAAATTTCGAGTCGATAAAAATGGTAATATTACCATTAGGAAATTTTTAACAGTTGGAAAGATTAAATTGGTTACATTTATAACTAAAAAATGCACCTTTATACATAACCAACTGAACTACAGACGCACACTTATATCTTCTTACAATACTAACATACAACAGGCGTACGTTTATATCTAGTTACAAAGATATCAGACTCACATTGTCAAACGATGATGAAATGCAAATAGCTGCACGTTTATAACTTTCATCTTCTTCTTTCTCCTTCTACATCTATTAAACTAAATGTTTTTAGGTTTAACTGTACTTTATTGTAAAATCAAAAGTTACTAGCAACGATGATGAACATTTATAACTTCCATCTTCTTGATTTATGTTTCGTAACTATGCTCTATAATCGATATAGTTCGTGCTTTTGAAATGATTTATGTACTCGATTTTTTCCTATAATTGATTGACGAAATTATATATAACCGTCAAAAAAGGAAGTTTGAATTTAGGCGGTGTTAACAATTTTTTTTTAATTTTTTTTATTATTAGATTGCCTAATATAACCCTGGTTTGTTTTACGAGACAATAATTATGTTTATATATTACGATTTTGGCACCGCTTAAATCTAAAGGCTGAGAAGCCTTCTTAGAGGGTGTTTGGGATTGATTTTTCAAAATAGATTATGCGTTTTGTTTCGGTACGGGTGGAGCTGCTTTTATATTATTGCATTTTGGTAACCTATTAAACGCAAATAATCTATTTTTATAAACCTTTCCCAAAACACTAATAACTAATTATTTGCGTTTGTAATATGCAAAACCCAAAAAAACTCGTTTCAAAACTCAACCCCAAACACTCTCTTACACTTTTTATATTATCTCTTCCCAAAAATAATTATTCATAATTAAGTAAGATGGAAAGAATGATATATTTAATTAAAAGATAAGTATCCTTAATTAAGTAGGATAAATAATCTTTCTTTAATTAAATAATCGTATCAATAATTAGGTGGAAGAAACAGGCAGGAAAAAAACATAGATGGATCAAGTAATTGACATGTGTCCAAACTTAGGGGGTGTTTGTTAGCCTCTTAATAAACCTATTAATCATTCAGCTCTTAATCTTTCAACATTAAAATTGTTTGTTTTAACTAAAAAAGGGCATCTGAATTGTTACATTAAACTCTTAACCATTTAGCTAATAAGAGTATCACATCAGGGTGACAAAACCCTAACGCTCCGAGAATGTCGGGCGATCGGCGGCGCACGGATCCAGAAGGATGGGAACAACAGCATAATAGGAAAGGCAGAAGGAACAACCAACAATCCGAAGGCAGTAACAAGACATTAACCAAGTTCTTCGTATCAAATCTTCCCCCGAAGTGTTCTTCACAAGATCTGAAGGAGGTATTGGGCAGGTATGGGAATTACGAAGGTTCCTACATCGCTAGAAAACTGGACAAGTGGGGTAAGCGGTTCGGGTTCGTTTCGTTTTCAGAGGTTAGTGATATTGTTCGGTTGGAGAATGAGTTATCGGACGTTTGGTTGGGTTCATATAAGTTGTTTATCACGATAGCCCGGTTTGTTGATGGTGAGAAGGTATCTAGGCCGATTAAAGACCAGGGCATGAAGTCGTCTTCAACACATGATAATACCCATGCAAACCCTAGCCATGGGGATGCAGTTGGGTTTGAGTCTGCACAAGTGAACGTAGGTAATGGTCGCTCGTTCGTGGATTCGGTGCTGAATAGGAACAAGGTTGATGTACTTACTGTCGAGGATTCGGTAGAACGGTTTGCTCATTGGTCTGGGTGTGCTCTTCGTGGGAGGGTGGTGGATATTAATACTTTGACGTCATTGAGGCAATTGCTAAAGAAGAAGGGTTGGAGTTCGTTGGATATCAAGTATTTAGGGGGCCTTTCAGTTGTTCTGGTTTTTTACCATAGTAGGGACGTTGATAGCTTTCTGAATGATGTGTCTACGTGGTCAGATTGGTTCGAGGGGCTGCAACCATGGGTGGCCGATGGTAGTGTGGAAAAGGGACGTATCACTTGGTTACAAGTACATGGAGTCCCGGCACAGTTAACGCTAGACCAAGTGTTTGATATGATCGGAAGTAGGTATGGTATGGTACGGTGATCCAGTCGGCATCGATCTCAGGTGACGATAATAATTTATCCTATGCTCTTATTGGTGTGTTGTGTAAGGAGTGCAAAAGGATTGCGGACCGGGTGGATATTGTACGGAGGGGAAACACTTTTAATATATGGGTAGATGAGGATGTGGGAGAATGGATACCCGAGTGTGTAGCGGAGATTGACGATGATGACTGTTCGGTACCATTAGAGGAGGAGAAGGTGGACGATAGTATGCAGCAGGATGATGTTGTCATTGAGCAGCTTGAGGAGGGAGAGGTACCAAGGGATGAGATGTTGAGTAATGAAGAGGTTCGTGCAAACGGGTATACGTCTAATGCTGATGCTTCTCAAGAGGCTTTGGCCGATGCTGGGGTGGAGAGTTCTTCTCAAATTCAAGCTCAACCTGAGGTGACTGTTGGTAGGAAGAAGTTTCGCCGTAAGTCGTTATTTAAAAATAGGATTAAAGGAAGTGGATCACTTGAACGACCAAAGAAAAGGCCGAGGGAGAATAACGACAAATTTGGGGTGGATAGATTGATCGGCATCTTGTCTAATGGGTCAAGTTCGAGTGAGGGTGTGGATTCGGTTAACGAGGAGGTTTTTTTGACACCTGATTTGAACCGTAGAGCAGCAGCTGGAGCGGAGGACGGTGCTGCTAATTTTGTGGCTGATGGAAACATGATCGCTGATGTCTTGAATGGTCATCAACCGATTGATTTGGAAGCCGATAGGACAGTGGAGTTGAGTCGTGCCTTGGGGTGGAAAACTTAGAGAATTTCGTTCCGTCTGTTAAGGAGGTGTTGCGTAGTGAAGGCTATCAAGAGGTTGCTCAATGAATGTTTTGTCTTTGAACATTCGTGGTATAGGGAATCTTGGCAAAGCAGATTGGGTTCGTAGCCTCCGTGCTACGAACGAGGTTAGTTTTGTTATGTTACAAGAAACTCAATATGGTTCTTTGGATACGGTTAATCTTGGGCGTTTTTGGGGGTATGGGGACTTTCTTTTTGATTGGGTTTCTTCGTCTGGAAGGTCGGGAGGTTTATTGTCATTATGGGATCCCAAGGTTTTTAACATGGATAGGGTGGTTAAAAGCGCTAACTGGCTGCTTGTTTCGGAGGTGTTGAAAGGTAGTCGTTGTCCGTATCATTTGCTAAATGTGTATGCGCCACAAAACTTAGTTGCTAAACGTGTTATGTGGGAAGAAATTAAAGGTATGGTGGGTGAGGGGGGGGGTAGATGGTTGTGGCCGGGGACTTTAACTCAGTTAGACAAGCGGAAGAAAGACGGAATTCTATTTTTAATGCGGTTGAGGCGTCTGAATTTAATGATTTTATCGATGCTTCGGATTTACATGAGTACTCCTTGAAAGGGAGGCGGTTTACTTTTGTTGCAGGTGATAAATTAAGCCGCATTGATAGGATTTTTGTCAGTTGGGAGGTGTTCATGGAGTGGCCTTGTACGAAGTATATTGCTTTGGAGAGGTATAAATCTGATCATAGTCCGATGCTGTTGAAGACGGGTTCCAGTAATTTCGGCCCTAAGCCTTTTAGATTTTTCAATTCTTGGATTGGCCGGGAGGACTTCGATTCGGTTGTAAAGAATTCCTTAGAAGACGAGTATTTCAGCGGCGTTCCAGATGCAAGGCTTATATCACAGTTCAAGTTGTTACGGAAAAATATTACTGATTGGGTGAATTGTATTAAAGCGACCGAAACGGAGGAAAGACGGGTTTTGGTTGAGGAATTCAACGCGCTGGATAAAACCGTGGAGAGTAGATCATTGGCTGAAGATGAAGTTTGGTCTTTGACGGAGATTAAGCGTCGTATCGGGGAGTTAGACGAGTTTAAAAATCGTGATCTGAAGCAGAAGGCTAGATGTAATTGGGCCACTCACGGGGATGATAATTCGAGATATTTCCACGGGTTTATTAACAAGCGAAAGGCGTCTAATCTTATTCCTGGGTTGGAGGTGAATGGGAGGTGGGAGATGAATCCGAGTATTATTAAAAGGGAGGTTATGATTTTTTTCCGGGACAAGTTTAAGGAAACCTTACGTGTTCGGCCGAAGCTTGTGTGCTATGGGTTGTCCGTTTTGAATGGTTAGGAGGCCGACGGGTTGGAGGCACAATTTACGGTTCAGGAAATTAAACGAGCGGTGTTCGATTGTGGTGCGGATAATGCCCCGGGTCCTGACGGGTTTAATTTTCGGTTCATAAGGCATTTTTGGAGTCTTTTCGAGAGTGACTTTGTGGACATTTTGGGGTATTTTCATGAGACGAGACGGTTCAGTCCGGGGGTGGGGTCTTCTTTCATTACTTTGATTCCCAAGACTGGCGATCCTTCGAGTCTGGGGGATTTTAGACCTATTAGTCTTATTGGGAGTATTATTAAAGTGGTCTCTAAGGTGTTGGCGAATCGGTTGAAGACGGTTATGAGTCGTGTTGTCTCTGAAACATAATCGGCGTTCCTAGGTGGTAGATATATTCTTGACGGTCCTCTTATGATCAGTGAGGTTATTACTTGGGCAAAGAAGAGGGATAGGAAGATATTTTTGTTCTAGATCGATTTCGATAAGGCGTACGACAATGTTAACTGGGAGTTTTTGTTGTCTGTTATGGCGCAGATGGGATTCCCTGATGTGTGGTGTGAGTGGATCCGTGGTATTCTTGTGTCGTCTAGAGCCGCAGTGCTTGTTAATGGGTCTCCTACTTTCGAGTTTGGGTGTCAAAAAGGTATTCGCCAGGGGGATCCGCTATCCCCGTTTTTATTTATTATTCTGATGGAGGCGTTTTCGGGGATGCTTAATCAGGCTAGTGATATTGGTGCTTTTCATGGGATAAAGCTTCCTAACGAAGGCCCTACTATGTCTCACCTTTTATACGCGGACGATGCTATGATTATGGGGGAGTGGTCTTCGTTTAACTTTAGTAATATGAGGCGTATTCTTCGTATTTTCTATTTATGTTCCGGTTTGAAGATTAATCTTCATAAATCGGTTATTTATGGTATTGGCGTTGATGATGCTGAGGTTGTGGGCATGGCTGAAGAGCTTGGTTGTAAACAAGGGTCTTTGCCATTTACGTACCTGGGTATAAAGGTAGGGGCCAACATGAATAGAGTTACGAATTGGGAACCTGTGGTATCTAAGTTCAAGAGTCGTCTTTCAAAGTGGAAAGCTAATACTCTCTCCATAGCCGATCGGTTGACTTTGATAAAATCGGTGTTGGACAGTTTGCCAACGTATTATTTTTCCCTCTTCAACGCGCCGAAGAAGGTTATTGGTGAGCTTGAAGGTTTAATGAGGCGGTTTTTATGGGGTGGTTCGGATGAGGTTCGGAAAATGAGTTGGGTTGCGTGGGAGATTGTTACTAAACGGGTCAAGGATGGGGGGTTGGGGGTAGCGTCCCTTGAAGTCAATAAAAATGCTATGTTAATCAAGTGGCTTTGGAGGTTTCGTAACGAGCCGAGCGCGCTATGGAGAAGAGTCGTTTGCTCTATCCATGGGTCATCTAGGAGTTGGGGTGTGGCGCCGTGTAACAATGCATTTACGGGGGTTTGGAAAAATTGCGTCACGTTTTGGAATAAACATAAGGTTGAGGGGATGGGGATTAATAATATTATTCGTGGGAATCCCGGGAATGGTAGATGTATTCGATTTTGGTTAGACACATGGTTAGGGAGTGAACCGCTTAGAGATGCTTTTCCGGCTCTTTATGCTATTGAAAAATCGAAACGGGTCAAGTTACATGACCGGCTGCAGACCGAAGGGAGCAGCCGAATGATAAGATGGGATTGGACTCGAGCTCCGCATAGCGCCGAAGAGGTTGCAGCTAAGCTGCTGTTGGAAAATATGTTGCATTCGGTGTCCCTAGATGGTTCGGTTGATACTTGGTCTTGGTCTCACGGGGATTCTTGTGGCTTTGAGGTTGCTGCAGCCAAGAGATGGCTTCGTGGTTCTACGGTTAGTGATGCTTCTTTTTAGTTTAGTTGGAGTTCATGGGTCCCGACTAAATGTAATATTTTTATGTGGCGAGCGTTTTTGGACCGTCTTCCTACAAAGACGGCGCTGGCTCATAGAAATATGGTGATTGATAACCCCTTTTGTGTGTGGTGTGACTCGTATGAAGAATCTATAGAACATATTATCACCGGTTGTGGTGTGGCGCATGGGGTTTGGGACAAGATTGCTTCTTGGTGTATGATCCCGAGACCGTTCGTTTTTCATGTTAAGATGTGGTGTTGATGCACGAGCAGTGTAGTGGTTCGGCTGTAAAAAAAGCAGTGCTTCAAGGTATTAATATTATCACTTGTTGGAGACTATGGAGAGCTAGGAACGAGAAGGTGTTTGACAGTAAAGACCCGAACGTGCTGAACTTGGTGGCGGACATCAAGGCTTTAGGGTTTCTTTGGTACAAGCATAGATTTAAGGGTGGGGTGGTGGATTGGAATCGTTGGTGTTCTTTTGATGTAACGTAACGTTTTTTGATTGTTGTGGATTTCTTTGGTTTTCGGCTTCTATCTCTGTCTTGGAGATAGTCGTCGCTTTTGGTTGGTTTTAATGAAGTTTATTTTTCAAAAAAAAAAAGCTAATAAGAGTGCTGAACTATTCAGCATTTAATCAAACAGATCTTTACTAAGTACAGCCCTTATATTCGTTTAGTATAAATAAATAATAGATTCCGAACCTTGTTGATCAAACTCCTAATTTAAGGAGCGGACTAGACACGGCAGTTATGTATTACTCTTTGTGTGACACATGTTTTACTTATTTATTATCTTTACGCAACTGAAAATATCATCAGTGTCACTTATCTTCAACACTATAGCCATAAATTATTATATAGCTTATATTATTGGTTTTCTTTTGATTATGTTCTAGAAGATGAGGTGTATATGTTCTATGATAATAACATGAGTGATGAGTGGATGTTTAAATCCGTAGATTTTAAATTGTTTTTAAAATTATCGAATGAACACCAATTTTCAGGATTTTATGTGGTTTTCCTATTTTCAATTTGATAAGTGAACCCACATAGGCACACACGTGATGAATCTAGCACTAAAAATGTCTATAAATTCAAACAAAACTGGCTTTCAATTCAAACAACAATCATCATTTGTTTACTTGTTTCTCCTGTTCTACAAAAATTCGAACAAAAATGGCTTCAAGTTTTCTATCTCCTACACAAACCAAGCTCATCTATTTCTCCGACACCGGTAAACAAACGCACCTTTTCAAGCTACAAATAGGTATGTCACTACCGCACAAATAGGCGTTACAGGCAGTTGGTTAGCGACAAATTTCCCATGGTCCCCATTAAATTAAAAAGAAAAAAGAAAAGATTTCAAGTGATTGTTGGTATGGGGCCCATGAGTTCGTTGGTAAACGACTAAAAAAAGATAAGATTTACGATAAAATTACCTTACCACACATGCTTTTCTAGCGACTGTCTGATAAGTTGACCACTGAGTGACCCAGGTACTCCGTCGGTGATATAGAATTGCCCACGCTCATATTTCTGGCTAAGTATCACCGACGGATTCTTGTCAGTAGTAATTTTCACTAACAAAAAACTGATTATTGTGATTCTTATTTGTTTAATAGTATATGTATGATAAAATGAATTGTATGGTTTAATATTGTTATATTTGCATATTTGGATTCATGTTAGGTCGGTTTTCTCTCAAGAGAAAAGATGTTAAGGTAACAATTGCAAAGGGAACTAGATGTTCTGCGACACCTTCGGTACAGCCGGCGTGGCCGGGTACGGCTCTTGTCGACCCTGGGACTAAGAACTTCAATTGGGATGGCCCAAAACCTATTTCTATTGTTGGATCCACCGGTTCCATTGGGACTCAGGTGACTTTCATCAGAAAAATGGCTAGTGTTAACGCTATGTTCCCGAGTTTACTTGAGGAGAGAAAAGAAAAGAAAAACCCTCCCTCCCTTTCTTTTTTTGTTTTCCTCTTTTTTTTTTCCATCTTTTCCTTTCTCTTCAAATCTCTCCAGTTTTGAAGGATGAAAATTAGTCTATTTTTCTCTCTATTTTGCTTCTTTTCCTTCCTTAAAAAAAACTCTGGAACATAAATCCTCTCATTTCCTTTCTTTACCCTCCTTAAAAGAAAAAACTCTGGAACAACAATCATTTTCACTTTCCTTTCTTCTCTCTTTTCCTTCTCTAAATAAGACTCGGGAACATAGCGTAAAAGATACACATGAATCAATGGTTCTTTTTTGGTTTAGTTGATTTAATTAACTGTTTTGAGTTGCAGACACTTTCTATTGTTGCTGAACACGCAGATAAGTTTCAAGTTGTGGCACTTGCTGCGGGCTCAAACGTCACCCTTCTTGCTGAACAGGTGATTTTGGTGTACAATAGAAGATATTAAAAGCAAATACTTACACATTGTGAATACAACCAAAACACAAAAACTAAATATAAAAATATATTTCACTTGTCGAAATTTGCCTAAATGTATATAAATTTACACTGCTAAGCAAAAAAGTAAGGTGGCACCACCGACCACCATAAAGCTTCGCCCATGTACGTAGGTATGCATGTGCATTTATATATAAATGTGCGTATATTTGACTCGTTTTATTATTCGAATCATTCTTAGAACTTATATAATTTTGAAGGAAACGTATGAAAGATGTTAAACAAAAAAAGTTAAAGGTTATAACCAAAAATTAAAACATTTACTTACTGAATAAATTGTAACACTGTTCATCAAGCTTCCTAAATATAATATATAATAATAATAAATATAATATATAATAATAATAATAAACTTACAAATTTTGAATACAACCAAAACACAAAAACTAAATATAAAGATATATTCCACTTATACTTAATATTAATATATATGTATGTATCTATGTGTACATCCATATGTATAGACAATACATGACATTAGCAGAGCTTGAACAAATATATAGGGAGCCTAAAATTCGTGTAAATGCGTGTAAATTTACACTACTAAGCGAAAAATCAGGGGGGCACCCTCGACCACCATAAAGCTTCGCCCATGCACATAGGTGTGAGTGTGCATGTATACAGAGGGACATGTGTAAATATATGTGTGCGTGCGCATGTGTGTTTGACTCGTTGTTTTATCGTTATTCATATCATTCTGAGAACTATTGTAATTGTGAAGGAAACATACGCAATTTATAAAAAAAAAAAATCAAATTAAATGTTGAAAAAATGTTATTAAAAATTTGAAACAATTAATGAAAAATAGAAACACTGTTCATCAAGCTTCCTAGTTTATATATATATAGGGTAAAGTTCGTGTAAAAAGTCCATTATTTCTAAGAAGTGTAAGAAGTCTATGTAAGCATTGTGTTTTAAATTTTTTGAGAAATGTTTATATTCTTTTGGTATCGTGTTATATAGAAAAACAATAAAAGTAACAATTTAAAACACAAACAAATGAATTCTAAGCATTAAATTGCAAAACACACTGATTATCTTCAAAACATATTGATTATATTTCTTCACATCGTGTTTTAGATTTAATGATTAGAATACATTTGATTGTGTTTTAAATTTTACTTTTATTGTTATTCTATATAACACGATACAAAAAAGAATATAAAACATTTGTCCTAAAATTTAAAACACAATGCATACACAGACGTCTTATATTTCTTAGAAAAATTGACTTTTTAGCCAACTCCTTACGTATATATAAAATAAAAACTAATAATGGTACCGGTTTAAATAATAATGATAACGATGCTGGTATCGGTTCAACTCTTCAGAAATGGTACCAACAATTAATATAGCTCACCATACAAAACAAATAATACGACTCTGTTGTACAAAATTTTTACCGGAATGTTGAGAAAAATAAATTAGTGTATATCATTTTTTATAATTAACTGACGCAAGTTATTCATGAAAAATTAAACTATATCAAAGGAGTTAAAGACGTGTATTATTTTTAATATAAAGGGAAATTAAAGCTAAAAATATTATTTAATAAAACTCTTATTCATCAAAATTAATTAGTAGGTATAATAATAGACTAATAGTAAATTTTTTTGTTTTTAGTATTTAACATCATAAAATTCGGACAAAGCCAAAATTTTAAACTCAAACGTGAATTTTTTTACATAAATAAAAAATTACAAAGTCAAAATCATCGTAGTAGAAAACTTTTTGTACTTGCCATTTTTTTAATAATTGGAGTTAATTGCCAATTTAGTCCCTAAGGTTTGTCAAAAATTGACACTTTCATCCAAATCTTTTTTTTTGGTCATATTCGTCCCTGTGGTTTCATTTCTTTGCCATTTTAGTCATCTGCACTAACTCAGTTAACAAAACCCCAGTTAAGTCAGGGGCATTTTAGTCATTTTCCATATCTATTTCGTTTTTTGCCATTTTGATCCAAAACCTAATTTAAATTTGTTTTATTATTTTTGCATTATATATACACACACATATACATACACACACTCTTTTACCACCACAACCACCATCACCACCCACCACCTCCACCATCACCCCCACACCTCCACCATCATCATCAACATCCACCATCGTCACCATCACCACCTCATCACGACTGTCACCATCACCACCTGCCATAATCAATCCTAACCCTTATCACAATCAATCAACCAACCAATCGAACCCCTTTCGATCTTACCGAACTGTTGCAGGTTATAAACGATTTCATGGGGCTTTTGTTCTACATTAAAAACCGATTCTAAAGGACCAAATAATTTATAGGAAAGCATACGAAAGATGATGAAATCGAGATCAAGGGTCGGGACAGGTCACCACCACAACCACCCCGTCCACAACCTCCCTCCACCGGTACTGTCATCGTCACCGTCGTCTACTTCCTTCCGTATGTCTCTCTCTCCGAGTTCCTCTCTCTTTCCACCTCCTTCTCTCTCTAAACTCTCTCTCTCTACTGCTTCTACCATCGCCATCGTCGCCTGCTTCCTTCCTTCCGTCTGTCTCTCTCTTCGAGTTCCTCTCTCTTTCCACCTCCTTCTCTCTCTAACTCTCTCTCTCTACTGCTTCTACCATCGCCATCGTCGCCTGCTTCCTTCCTTCCGTCTGTCTCTCTCTTCGAGTTCCTCTCTCTTTCCACCTCCTTCTCTCTCTAACTCTCTCTCTCTCTACTGCTTCTGTACGTGTGTGTGTGTGAGGGATGAGAGAGAGGGTGTATGTATAAGAGTGTGTGTGTATAAATGTTTGTGTGTATATATATATATATATATATATAATAAAAATATATGTGTCAGTGTGTGTATATATAATAACTAAAAAACAAAATAAATTTAAATTAGGTTTTGGATCAAAATGGCAAAAACGAAATAGATACAGAAAATGACTAAAATGCCCCTGACTTAACTGGGGTTTTGTTAACTGAGTTAGTGCAGATGACTAAAATGGCAAAGAAATGAAACCACAGGGACGAATATGACCAAAAAAAAGATTTGGATGAAAGTGGCAATTTTTTGACAAACTTCAGAGACTAAATTGGCAATTAACTCTTAATAATTGCATGACGTTTTTTTTTATGGAATGCAAACGTTTGAGGGTCTATTTGGGTTATCCTATATAGATGATAGCTATTCCATTCATTGAAAGCATTTATGAGAATATTTGTGAATCTATGAATAAATTCATCTTCAAAAGTTTATGTATAAAAGAACAAGACTAGTATTCAAATTTCATTTCATGACTGCGAAAATTACATAACGTTAGTGAGCAGGCGGACAACAAGCTGCGCCATCACTCCTTTCTGAATGACGAACCCTAACCTACTGAATACGAAATCTTGCCCCTTGAGTCAAGACACTACTATGAATAACCCATAGATTTCTAAAAACCCACTTGATCCCATATGTAAGTTGATGGTCTCTACCTCAATTTATTTTTGTAGTGTATTTTCAATTCATCATTGTTCTATTTGAAACATATATGAACTCTTTACGGTACTAGAGCCAAAGAATCAATACCCAAGTCCCGTCTCTTCTTTTTTCCTGGCGAATCCCCTCAACCTCCGCCACCCTCTATTATCTAAACTCTAGTGTAACGAATTCATGACAACATCAACATATCACACACGTATTGTGATTGGTATTCATTTTGTTCGAGACAAAGTGAGGATGGGTTAGCTGCGCGTACTTCATGTATAATCAACAACCTAATTTGTTGTCTTCACCAATAGCTTGTCATCCTTTTTTAACGATTTTCACACGGTTTTGTTTTAATGTTCGACTTTTTCTACCGTTCGAACCATCAGGGGTGTATTAAATTAAATTTTTATAGATATGTGAATATCCCATCTCAATTTATTATGTATTGTATCTCACTGGGACCCAATTATAGAAACCTTTCAATCCAATCAAGACCTAGGATTAGAAAGAATAACTAGACACCTTGTAAATGCAATTCAACACAAATTCAAAGAGAATAACTAGACACCAAAATTTTCATGTTAAGATTGCATATAGTTCCAATCCATTTATAGAATGGTATTTTAATTATTTTGTCAGACATTTAAGCAATTTCCTTGTTCCATCTTGTAGGCAAAAGCATTCAAACCCCAGTTAATTTCGATTAGGAACGAATCCTTAGTTGGTGAACTCAAAGAAGCTTTGGCTGGAGCAGATTACATGCCTGAAATCGTTGCGGGGGAGCAAGGCGCCGTTGAGGTTGCCAGCCATCCAGATGCTGCCACTCTAGTCTCTGGCATTGTCGGTTGTGCTGGCTTGAAGTAAATATATCTCTACTTTATTTCCATCTCAATACCGACAGGTGAACAAATGATCACTGATGTTTATTCGGTTGTCTTTCGTAGCCTACGGTAGCTGCCATCAAAGCAGGGAAAAACATAGCTTTAGCAAATAAAGAAACATTAATCGCTGGCGGTCCGTTTGTACTTCCTCTTGCACATAAACATAATGTAAAGATTCTTCCTGCAGATTCAGAACATTCGGCTATATTCCAGGTAATACAAGAAGGTAGATTAAAAATCAAGGCTTTCCTGCCACAAAGATCAATGATCTAATGGTAAACTCCTCTCATTTTTAGTGTATTCAAGGCTTTCCTGAAGGCGCTCTAAGGCGTATAATCTTAACTGCGTCTGGAGGTGCTTTTAGGTATTGTGATCGTTTTAATTACTAGACATGGTTTTTGGGCTAAACTGTTAGTCACCGTTTTTGATCATTGTAAACAAAACTAAACCATTACTAACGGTTTCGTTTCTATTTGCTTTCAAGTTTGGGGTTGTATAAAAATTGCATAAATATGATAGAAATAAAAAACGATAGTTTTACAGCATTTAAAACTTAAAAAAGCCCTCTATATTGTATTGTTAAGCAAAGCTTAATCATGTGTAAAAAAGGGATTTGCGGTTGAGAAACTAAAAGAAGTTAAAGCAGCTGATGCATTGAAGCATCCCATATGGACATTGGGGAAGAAGGTCACGGTCGATTCGGCTACACTTTTCAACAAGGGTCTTGAAGTTATTGAAGCTCATTATCTCTATGGTTTTAGATTATGATCATATTGAAATCCTTCTTCATCGTGAATCTATCATACACTCCATGGTTGAGACACAGGTTCATATTCCTTCTTACCCTTTTTTCTCACGCGTCATAATTGCAAGCGCAAGATTAATCGCTTACTTTTGAACTTTTGGCAGGACTCATCAGTCCTAGCTCAATTAGGTTTGCCTGACATGCGTAATACCTATTCTTTACACGCTATCTTGGCCCGATAGAGTACCATGCTCTGAGGTTACATGGCCTCGTCTTGATCTTGCAAAGTATGCAATTAGAATTAATTTATCACAAAAACTACTCGACTTTATGATTTATGACTACATCTAATAACATATTTATGTAGGTATGGATCACTACAATTCAAGGAACCCGACACCAAGAAATACCCATCAATGGATTTGTGTTATGCTGCTGGGCGAGCCGGTGGCTCTATGACCGGAGTAATAAGTGCTGCTAATGAGAAAGCCGTTGAGTTGTTCATAGAAGAAAAGTATGTTATTTTATCTAATAGCACTCGATACTTTCTTTTATGTACTGAAAATGATGGACAAGTTTATATCCTTAGCCCTTAGTTATTGCTAACGTTTAACCGTTGTTAATCCAGGATTTCGTACTTGGACTTATTTAAAGTTGTCGAGCTAACATGTGAGAAGCATCAATCTGAATTGGTGGCATCACCTTCACTTGAAGAAATCATACATTTTGACCTGTGGGCGCGAGACTATGCTGCTGGCTTGTCGTCTTCGTTAGCCACAATATGAGTAAATATGTTCAATGTTAAATGTTATTTGTGGTTAATGTTGTAATTGTTGGTCCATTGATCTTGTCCCTTCTATGATCCACCATAATGTTTGTCATTTGACACCGTGGTTCTCGACACAAACACAAAAAAGTACGACACAAACGATTTTAGGGGGGACGGGGCGCTACTAGAATTAGTCACGGGTACCCTACTATCGGCACGGTAACACCGCACCACCCATGCTGGTAGTGGTCCCATGTGTTAAAACTTGAAGGAGACTAAAACTTTATTAATTGTTGGATTCTTATTAAACTACGAAGTTTATTTCTTTGGAATCTTAAAATAAAAGCATAGAGAACAAGAGGTTTATATAGACTAGCTATTCTAATCTACTAGAACTATAATATAAGGGTTGGGTTATTCTACAAAGTCTATAAAAAATGAGAAGGGTGAGAAGTCATTAGAAAATGACATGTGTCAAAGGATTAAACAAGTGGAGGGGTAATTTGGTAAAAAAAAATATGCACATGCAAGTCACATGCCATTTCCATCTTCATTTTTAAATGTCCATTACTTTTTTATACGTCATCGTTTTTAAAAAAAATTTATACCATAAAATCGAGCGTCTTTTTATCTTTAATATGAGTACCATATTGTTATACTTTCGAAAAAAAAGTCAAAAACCCACTTGCGTAAGACACAATGGAGTGTAAAACACAATGAGCACCAATTAAAAATAGGGTATAAAAAACATAATCAACAATCTAATAAAACACAATGGACGACATACTAAAGACACAATGAATAAAAAACTAAAACACAATGAATACTTTTGAAAAAAAAAGTTGAAAACACAGTTGCGGAAGACGCAATGGATGACATACTAAAGAACAAATGAACAGAAGACTAAAACACAATGAATACTTTTCAAAAAAAAGTCAAAAACCCAGTTGTTGTAAAACACAATGGATGACATAATAAGGACACAATAAATACAAGACTAAAACACAATGAATACTTTTGAAAAAAAAAAGTTGAAAACCCAGTTGCGTAAGACACAAATGGAGATAACGTAAAACACAATGAGTACCAATTAAATATGCAATGAACAATAGGGTATAAAACACAATGAACAGTCTAATAAAACACAATGGACGACATACTAAAGACACAATGAGCAGAAGACTAAAACACAATGAAAAATAGACTTAAATAGGGGTGTTCATCGAATCGAATAACGAATTTTCGAATTATTCGAATCGAATTTTCTCGAATTTTTAATGTTTTTAACTGAATTCGTATTCGATTCGTATTCGTTTAAAATTCAATTTATTCGATTCGTATTCGATTCGAATAAGAAACTCGAATTCGAATCGATTTCGAATAAATTCGATTTAGTTAAAATTTAGCATAAATAATAAATTGTCTTAATTTTTAGGTTTTAAACTAATACAAACTCATTATTTTTAACATATAAAATACAAATCTACAAAATTGATAACACAACAATGTCAATTACGGGAATAGTAAAAATAGTAGAGAGTATAGTTTGTTAGGGTTTTGTGATGTACAGGGTAAAAATGTAAAATATGGTTATGGTAAAAGTTGTTGAGGACTATGGGTTTTTAGAGTTTGACCAAATTTAAAGTTCTATTTTTCAATCTGTATATTTGTGTATATAACAATGTATATGTGTGTATATATATTTAAAAAAAATATAATGTACAGTTTTTATTCGAATTTCGAATCGAATCGAATTTAAAATCATAAATTCGTATTCGATTCGAATTCGATTTATTGACTCGAATTCGAATTGAATCGAATTCGCGAATTTCTTAATAATCGAATCGAATTCTTGGTAATCGAATCGAACTAAATCGAATTTCGAATTTTTCGAATCCGAAACGAATTCTGAACACCCCTAG
>JAUTDX010005498.1:0-21079 GCA_030844895.1 Ambrosia x helenae | reverse complement strand
AAATTTAGAAGTTTTAGATACAACAATGAAGCTTACAAGCTTGATAGCTATACAAAACAAGTGAAAGTGTCCTTGTAACAAACAAGTTCTATTCAAAGAGCTCCTAACTAGGTGAGCGCTATGATAATACTTGTCTTCTACTAAGACTCAAGCATGAACAAAACATACAACAATAAAGATTATCCAAAGCAAGTTGCTCAATCGCCGAAGCTTTTGCTAAAACATCAATGCTTCTCGCTCACACTAAGCGCAAACGCCTACCTAAAAAATCTCTACCGAAAGAATGCTACCTGAGCTAAACATGAATACGAATTCTGAAGCTTCTAAGCCTTCAACCATCTTTGGATATTTAGCAACTACAAAGACTACAAAGTCAAGACAAGCTAACCCAAACCAAACATAGAAGCATGTCAATACTCAAGCAACTCATGAAATCGTGAAAAATGCAAAACGAGAGGGGATACATAAGAACAATTTAGTAATCATCGATCTAACTGGTAACACCAAGAATCGCAACCACTAATTTATTTAATACACCTTAGGCTACAAAATAGCCGTAGTAAAAAGGATCAAGCCCCATAGAAGCATAAAACCATAAACGTAGAAGCATTGAAGTTCATGCTATACACAAAAGAAGATTAAGGACGAATCAAACCGCAATGCTAAGCGTTGAAGCTGTTGGCAAGATAACAAAGAAAGCTACTTAGCAACCAAAGTAGATTTGTTAAAAAACACCAACACCTTGCCAAAGCACTTTGATACAACACATAAGAATCTTCCTAAAAAGACAACTTCCATGTTACAAAAACAAAACCTTGGAAAGCTTGGCCCGAAATAGGATGGACGACACGTTGTGCTCAAAGCTCACAACGTGGATCCTACAAGCTTAATCGACCAAGAAGGAAAGAAATTCCCAAAACATTGGGATGAGATCACCTTAAAAGGATCAATGTAACCACAAATGGCCAAGAGATTTTTACCACTTCCTTTATGTAAACATTAATTATCATATGAATGAATCATAGTATTCTCTATCAAAATTTGTCTTTCTATCATGTAATCAGGTTGAGAACCTAGCAAGAAACTCCATGGCAAGGGCCATGTAAGGGGATGAGCTCCCAGGCCACATCGCTCAATAGGTTCAAGGGTTGAATGGACCTATATAAGGGGTGAGTTCCTAGATCAATCAAACTCCATGAGACCTACAAAGCTTTTTCTTTACATGTCTCATTGATGGGTTTGAGCAGCCTACACCAATTGTTCCTTAAGTTTTTAAACAAACTTACGAAAAACAAAAAAAAAAAAAAACACTAGTAGTGTACATAGGATAGGTGGCGACTTGTTTGCCTAGACTACCTTAAGGATAGGTGACTGCAGCACTTAACCTTTTAAGGTGCTACCGGTAAAACATTCCCCAACAAATACAAAGACAAAACATGCAAGCATCCAAACATACACAGCAAGCATCCAAACATGCAAACATGCAAGCATGCAAACATGCAAGCATCCGATCATGCAAACATGTAAGCATACACAATCACAAAAAATACACTAAGGTACAATTCAAAAGTGAAACAATCTCACTAGGCCATACACAAAACAACATACATGAAAGTTAGCATAAATGGCCATGATCGGTCACCATTCATCACATGTCAAGCCCAAACAGCTTGAAAGGTTCATAATACCACAACCACATGTTAATGTTCTAGCCATACAAGGCTAACACCAAATGGAACCCTACAAGGTTTCCCAAATAACACAACGAATGATTCTTTACCAAAATGATGCTAAACGTTTTCGTGTCGAACATCATCCATTATCACAGAGAAATATTGTTGCAACTAATGCAAAAAGAAACAAATCAATAGATCGGACACTTAGTCATGTCAACAAAAGAAGCTCAACTTCATAAGAACGAAGCTTATAGACATGCTCTATATATCAAGCTTTGAGCGAAGGAAGCTCATATCAATCTTTGAACGAAAGATGCTTACAAGCATAAATCATACGTCAAGTCTCGCATCAAAGAAGCTCGCTAGCAAGGTCATCACTCAACTTCCTATGAACAAAGCTCGTGAATGAGAATCAAAAGCGAACGTTCATGAAAAAACAAATTCGCCATTTAACCTTGTTTGCTTCTACTACTTGATTCCATATCTTGTATCATAAGAAAGATTTTATCACAAAACTTTGATAGCATAAAGAATTAGGCTAGTGATGGATTTTATCCATAAGCTTAAAGGATGAAATCCACAAGCTTTTCAGCTATCAAGCCAAGCCACTTTCCTTAAAGGATGAAATTATATGCTTTAGTCAACAAAAACAATAACTTTGCTTAAAGCCTTCAAAAGCTTAGAACACATACAAGCTTTTTATCAAGTCAGGTCACAACAATTCAACCTTCAAGGCAATGTACTTCACCTTCATGTGCAAGAAGCCTTCCTTCGTACACATGCAACCTTCCTTTTGTCACATGATGTTCATTTGCTATCTTGCTTAGAAATCGACCATTCGGTCAATATAATAATCCACCATATCTCGGATTAACTTCTCGACATTTGTTAAAAAAAACGTTGACTTGCTAAAAACCTCTGTAAGTGCACCTATCTACAATCATTTAGTGATACTTAGCTACTTTGTTGATGCTTACAAGCATTTAAACTACCATAGTCATTTGATGAATGAACCATCTTCTAAAGGCTTGTGCCCAAAATAAAGATATTTCCAAAAAGTATTTTACAAAATTATGGGAATATCGTCCAAAGGAGCATACATGTGGGATATAGATTGTTTTAATCACACAACTCGAAATAACTTCGCAAATACAACAAACAAGCTTAGATAATTAAGCTCAAAAGGCGAAAACTTAAAAGGTCAATAGCCGATATGCTGAAGCTAATACAAGTTAACAAGGAAAGAAGCAAGTAATGGAGAAATATCCAGCTCCATAGCTTCCATCCAAATAAGAGCTTAGCAAGCTGCTAAGCTTATCAGCTTAAATCCTTATAAGCTTTCAAGCTCATCAGCTGCTTCCACCAAACTAAGGGCTTATCAGCTTAAATGCCAATAAGCTTTCAAGCTCATCAGCTTAAACCCCCTAATAAGCTTTCAAGATCATCAACTTAAACTAGTTTCAAATTTTATCGATTTAAACCCTAACACATTCCAAAACTCATTATGCTAAGGTTTGTTTGTTGATATTTATCCTACTTACACGAAGGTATCTACAAAATAAATACTCACCAAAACAACAAAAGTTGGAAAAAGCGCAAAGATAATGAATAGTTCGAGTCTAGTGTAATGACATGCATATATACATTAAACTAGACTGGAGGGCTGATGGTGTAGGGTACTCAATTGGGCCAAGCCCAATAGCCCAAGAAGCCAAAATCATTAAATATAATAGTGGGTCAAGCCCAAGCCCAACAAGGAAGCCCATTAGGTTTTAACCCATCCCCACTCTATAAATAGAAGGGCAAAACCATGCCATACAACTCAGATTGGTCACAATCTCATACCTCTCTCACTCTCTCTCTCTCTCTCTCTCTTTTCTCTCTCTCTAAATACTCTCTCTAGAGTTTAACTCTCTAATACTTTCAGCAGTAGAAGGCCGAAGCCTTGAAGCCTTCAAACCCGCAAGCTGCTGCTGTACATTCTTAGAAATCTAAAACCATGCTGATTCCACATCCAAGCCGGCTCCAACAGCCACTACATGTGGAATCACGCTCTGTTACTCGCAAGTCTCAGCCTTCATCAGGCTTACGTGGTTGGTCCGTAGTTGTAACTTGGGATCAAGAGTTCCTTTCTTCAACATCATACTCTTATTTTTTTTAATCTTTTCTTAAGTTAACCAATAATAACAACATTCTGACTTTGGGTTGATCCCAAATCAGAATCATAACAACTAAAATATCAAAACTCTTGAACCTCCCATCTACGTTTACAACGTAGAGGGACACCACGACTTGCGTTTGGTGAACCGAAACCTTTTACCCTTTTACCTCTTCTGACGAGTTCTTTCATGCTGCTGGTCTAACCCTTTAAGCAGCAGACGAGGTCAGAAGCTTGACGACCTTGGAACGTTCAGACCTTCTCCAGATCTATATTTGTTGTAGGCAACAGTATCATATACACATAATTTATGTATATTTGTAATATTTTTTAAGCAATAGACATACAACCCTTTTACCCCCAACACGTAGAATGTGTGTAGACAACAATTTTTTGGTGTTACACACTTATACCTAAGCCTTTTTGGTTGTCTGATACTTATTTAGATCCTACGGACGAATTTGTATTAATCATACAGCTAACACATGTAACAAAGTAAAATGATGTTTATTGGTTCTATTGTGGGGGCATTGTTGTGAAGTAAAATGATGTTATTTTTAGGGCTTGAGTTTTTAATAATTGCACTTTTCTTGTTTTTTGTGTCTTTGAGGTTGTCCCATTTAGATTTCAGTTTTTGTACAATTGAGTTTGTGTTAAAGAAATTAAATTAAGATAATAATTAATTTCTGGGTTTATGTGACAAATGATCATATAAAGCAATTGGCATATTTATGTTGGCTCATTCCAGTTAGTTACAAAGTATTTTTCACTTAAACGGGCGTTTAACTCCTTGGATTCACTTTTATGAACACGCGTATACAGTTGAATTTTTATAGAAGATCAAAAGCTAAAAAACTTGTTTAGCTTAGTAGGTAAAGGTGTAAGTCATATCTTGCATTTGTGTAAAAAATTTTATCAGATAAGTGTTGGTGAATTTCAAATTTGTTATTGTGGTTGTCTGATATGTGGAGACCGTTGTTAGGTGCTTTAGGTAGTACATTTGTATGCAAATGTTTTTTCTGTTCTTTTCAAGTTTCAAGCTTGTTTGGGATGTAAAAATTGGTGCAGATTTCATATGTCATACGTTAACACATGCAACAACACGTCTATAACGTATGTTGGTTTTCATATGTTAACACATGCAACAACACGTCTGTGACGTACGCTTACCAGTTTTCATATGTTATAACACATGCAATAACACGTCTGTAACACATGCAACACACGTCTGTATCGTATGTTAAAGAGGAAGCTGATTGTTTGTAAAATAATTGCTTTTTGTATGAAACGTTTGATACATTTTATTGTCGATTGCAATAATCGTTTTTTTTTTATCATTTTTTAGTGTTGATTTGTAATACTTACCATAAAATTCTTTTTACGTATGCAATAATACTATATCGATTCTTTTTATCATATCAATTCTTATTATGTTTAATGTTGATTTACTTTTGGCGTTTAAAAGTTTGTACATCTTTATGTGTCCTTTTATTTTGTTTTTATACAATTCTCATGTGAGATCAGGTTGGTAACCTTTTTACGTATGCAACAACACTGGTACAGCTTGGTAACTCTTTTTTTACGTATGCAACAACACTGGTACAATTATAATAAACAAAAAAATTCTAATTTAATAAATTAAAATTAATAATTCTGAAAGTTCTTAAATTATAATAAACCGTAAAGTATTTTCGCCACTATCGAATGATGAGGTAAAACCGTAAAGTATGCCATGGATGTTTCATTATATATACTCAGTAAAGTTGTATGTTATGCACAAGCGCTTGATGCCTACTTGGTTGTTAATCAAATATGTCCATCGTATAATTTGAAGGCATCGTAGTTTGTTTATATGCATTGCCTGTTAATCAAATACCCGTTGTGTGGTGTTATAGAGGAAGCTGATCGGTTTTTAAATAATTGTTTTTTCGTATGAAACGTTTGATACGTTTATTGTCGATTGTAAGGATTGTTTTTTTTTTTTATCATTTTTAGTGTTGATTTGTAATACATACCATAGCAATTCTTTTTACGTATGCAATAATACCATATCAATTCTTTTTACCATATCAATTTTTTATTACATCTAATGTTGATTTGTTTTGGCGTTTATAAGTTTGTACATTTTTATGTGTGCTTTTATGTGAGCTCAAGTTGGTAACTTTTTTTATGTATGCAACAACACTAGGGTGTAGAAAGGTAAAAGACAGAGTTATGTATGTAAACAATACTGGTAACTCTTGTTACGTATGCTAAAATATAAATCAAAATAATGAAGGTTTTGGTATATGTCAATATAATATTCTACAATTTTGTTATCCTAAATTAATGCAAATGTTATCCAATTTTGATACAGTAGAGAATCAAACCATATAAAAGTAAATTGATGTTATAAATTGCAAATATGCATATAAACATGTGATGAAAAATGAATAAAAAAACATGAGAAGCAACTATATATGTATAAAAGATGGAGATCGATGTACAAATGTACAGCTCATGACTTTAAGAAAAATCAATACCCTAAAAACCAAGAAGACCATAACCCACCTACCTTAAACCAGTAACCATAATGCTTCTTTTCTCTACTGAAATTCTTTTTAGTATCGTACATGAACTTTTGCAAATTAAGAAACCAAAAGCAAATAACAATGATGCCGCACAGTAGCTCGTTTGACGGAAAATGACTCAAAAAATTCTACTAGCTAGGGCGAAGGTTGGTTCGACGGCATATGACTAATAAACTTTCAGCACGCGGCTCGACCTCTTCTCTCCACCGAACTTCCGGCCCAGCTGCCGGCTATCAATCTGACTAATGTGGTTCCAACGGTTTCGTTGGCCAAAAGAAAATAGAAAGAAACCAGAAAGCAATTTAGAGGGGATTTTAGAGACTCAACATTTTTCATTCATAATCTTCATCAACATCCAACAAGCCTATTTAAAGAATTACAATGCAAATAATTAGGAACTCTAGTAGAGAACATGGAGAGTGTGGTATCCCATGACCCCCTTTTATTATGACCACTAACATACTAAAAACAAGGAAATTGAAACAACTTAAAACAAACACACAACACCCTACGTGCTTGCCAGCAGAAAAACCCCATGACTCAGACGTAACTGGCACATAACAATCCACCCCGCTCAAATTCACCTTGTCCTCAAGGTGAAAACCGTGACTCTTAAACGAGACGCCCCACGGTACACGCCACTCGATTCTTACGATGACCTTCGGACGAGGCTTGGAGAAATACCATGGCGGGCGCCGCTTGTATAGATTCCTATTTCTCATTGAACGGGTATGTGCTATTCGTGGCTGTGTCTCCCCGTATCAAAAATTGGCGTAAATGGTTCGAACAAGGATATGGGTTTTAGGGGTAAGGTTGCAAGGGATGATGGCCATTTCAAGGTTGGGTTTGGTACATTAGTAGGGACTTGTGGTGGTGCGGGGTGTACAAACAGATGGGTGAGGGTGCCCATTTCGTGGCGGGTTTCGGTGATGGTGCGGCATTTAGGGTTGCTTGTGGTGGTTCATGAGTGGTGGCTGAAATGGATGGTGATGTTCTTGAAACATGGGTTGATGGTGGTGGTTGTTGTTGTTGTGTAGCCAGAAGGGGTGACGGTAGCCATTTCGGGGCTGGTTTCGTTTGGGCAATCAAGGCTATTTTTGGTGGTGGGTTTGAAACAGCAAGTATGTTAGGGGGGTTTGAGTTTGGAGAGCTTGCAAGTGTGGACGGATTGATTGGAATTCATTGAATATGGTTTGCAACTGAGCTCGAGTTTCACAAAGGATTCATTCATCCTCTGATAAAACTTGGTTTCGGATAGAGTGTGAGACGCCATGGGTCCGTGGAGATCACGACGGCTCTAATACCACTGATGTGGTTCCAACGGTTTTGTTGGCAAAGAAAATAGAAAGAAACCAGAAAGCAATTTAGAGAGGATTTTAGAGACTTAACATTTTTCATTCATAATCTTCATCAACATCCAACAAGCCTATTTAAGGAATTACAATGCAAATAATTAGGAACTCTACTAGAGAACATGGAGAGTGTGGTATCCCATGACCCCCTTTTATTATGACCACTAACATGCTAAAAACAATGAAATTGAAACACCTTAAAACAAACATACAACACCCCTACGTGCATGCCAACAGAAAACCCCATGACTAGGACGTAACTGGCACATAACACCGGCCGACCTCCGTCACCATCGGATGGCAACCACGACTACATATCTGGAATCCATGACTACAAATCTAAAATGTTGAACACCTTTTTTAACTGAGTGCCGACCGCCCTATACCCATTCTCGTCTATGTTGTCGGAGTATGTACCACCTCCATCGTTTTTGTCTCCATATACCATTTCTGTTTTGTGTTGCTGACGATGTTGGAAGGAATGATTTCTTCTGGTTATAGTGGGTTTGAAGTTGTTGGTAAAGATTTGAAATTTTTAGTAGTGTTAATTTAAAATGTAAATAACAAAGAGAAAGCTTGAAAGATGAGAGAGAGAGAAAGAAAGAGAGAGAGGATAAATGTTAAAGACAAAGAAAGACAGAGGGTAATGTTGATTATATTAATAAGAACATAAGTATAAGCATAAGATTTTATCATGTGTACCTGATATGCCTAACCGTTTTGGAACCTCAGTAATGGAAGACACCTTATCTTGATCGGGTTCCCTTTAGGGTATGCAGTTCTGATGGTTTATGTGTTCTTGAGTTATGAACACATTGAGAGAGAGAGAGAAAGATACCACCTACGGTGTGCGCATATAATGTATATATGTGTGACCCTCGGGGGGGGGGGGCAAAAGTAAAGTTGCACTAGTTTTAACGTTATTTTACTAATTCCGTGAAAATAACGTTAAAACGACGGACGGTTAATCATGCATCATGTGGTGGCGTTGGTAGCCAAAAGACAAAGGGGTACATGCACTGATCGGGTTTGTCCTAATTGCTAAGTGTTCTGTGCCTTATGTCCAAAGCTTGATACGAAACCACATCGAGCCGAGGGTCTCACTGGAAGCAGCCTCTCTATTCTTAGGGGTAGAGGTAAGGCTGTCTACATCTTACCCTCCTCAGACCCTACCTTAGCTTTACTATAGGTGGGATTAACTGAGTATGATGATGATGATGATGATGATGATGATGATGAGAGAGAGAGAGAGATAGGGGATGGCTAATGGTGTTATGTTGTTATGATTTTTTTTAGTCCAACCCTAATCTCATAATAAACCTCTCTATTTATACATACCAAGGGGACATCCTAATAAGGCCCATCTAATGATAGTCCGCCCATCAAAGACATATCTGTTATTGGGCTTAGGATAATATTAATAATTGATCATCATAATATAAATTATTATAATGTCTATCGATAAATATACAAACGTTACGTATATTTTATTCCAACATTCTCCCACTTAGTCGAGTAATCATTTATTATGAGCATTACGTAAGTCTACAGAGATTAATACACATTTTAGTTCTAAACCCAAAATGTAGCAGAGAAATACAGTCGTTAAGTCTTTATTCGACTTAGGACCCCCATTAATCATACTACACCCAAATTTAGAACTTAACATTAGGATCAATTAACGTTATGCCCTTAGTTGATTTGTTATATTATTGTCTTTATGCCATTATGCTAGCTTAGCATACTAATAGACAAACAAATCATAATGAGGAAAATTAATCATTAGTCATTAGTCATAAGTTATTCATAGTACGATATGCAGGTGTACATGGTCATTAGTAATACCCTTTTCTCTTAGTTGGCCCGTTAGTGAGACTTATGGTGATAGACCTTTAGTTATTGGATCCATAAGCATATCATGAATGCATTCGATACAAAATTCTGATTTCCTCTATTTGTTCTTAATCATAAGCGAACAATAATTTCGTATCGAACTCTAATGTAGCTCCTCCCAAACTGTTACTGTTCGAGAAATTAGCGCAGCTGACTTTATCACAGTAAGTCTTCAACTTAGTATTTATATGGAGTTAATAAGTTATGAGTCAACTGATAAATTTACCAACATTTAATGACCATTCTGTTGTGATCAGTAACACATTATGTCATGATAACTTAGGTTGTTGTTAACAGTTCCTTATGACTACTCCATGAGATAGTTATGTCTGCTAACGTTATGATATGCCCCGAAATTGACACTTGATTTCCTTTGAATATAACAAAGTTAGAGTAAGAGTAGTCAATCACTTTAGGTTCTCACTTCTTCTTTAGATTATAGTCTCTTGTTTCTTAAAGATATTGTAATATTCCATTAGATGCTTTTCATCAATCTAGACAAGTCTAGTGTTAAGTAATACGAACAATATCATAAACAAGCATAGACTTAAATTTACATAAGTCTTCTAATTAATGAAGTGTAAGGTAATAATCTCATTTATCTTATTATCCTCTAAAGGAGAGCAATGTTGAATGTTACATATGTACGGACCGCTTAGAGTAACACTTATGGGATGCAACAAATATCCCGTAGGGTCTATCTCGGTATATTTTGATTCTTATCACATAAGAAGAATCCCCGATATTCATCATGTCAAAATTATGCATGAAAAATGTTTTGACTTAGGTAACATATACTTGTCAAGAGAAACGTCATCTATGTAAGGACAAGTTTTCATTAGTTGCTCCCACTCATCTTGAGGTAGGTTCTTTAATCCACTTAGTTCTTGATGAAGAGAATTTCATTATGATTCCAACACAATTTATGCTTGCATCAACCCATACATGGATCTTATTGACTTACAGACTAAGTGTTCTTACCCTTCAGTTTAGAACTTTCAGGTTGCTTAATGAACATGTAGGTCATTGTTATGAAAAGTTGTCTTAATGTCCATCGAATGTGGCTCTTAGTTATTATGAGCTACTAGGACGATAATGATCGTCAAAGAAATCTTTTGTAATATAGTTAAGAAGATTCTTTGATAATCTAATCCCTCCTTGAGTATAATATTTTACAATAAATCTTATATTACAACGTTCCCATTCGGATCTGGTTTAATTATGAATACCTTTAGGTTATTCAACCAAATCCCAAACGTTATTCTAAATTATGGAATGAGTTATGCTAATAATAGCTTTATTCCATTTAGAAGATTGATTGATACTAATGATTTAATTAGAAGAGGTAGGATCAGTAAACTTTCCAAACATACATTTTGTGTTAGTCAGGAAGGTTACATAATCATCAAATTTAATGGGCTTTTAGACCCAGATGACCTCCCGAGTTAAACATTGGGTTTATTATGATACAAACTTAACTTTAGTTAGGTGTTTTTATTTTTCAGGTATATAATGAGCAATATTAGTTTCTAAGTGTGTAATAGTTGGTGCAGTAAGGTGTATAAGAGGAATAATCGAAGTTAAATTTGGAGTTAAACTTAATGAGTCTTGGATTTTAATGAGTCTCTCCCCCGCATCTTGTAATTCCGAAAAGTCATAATAAGTACTTTACTGCTCCCACTTACCTTAGAGATCTTAATGAATTCAGCATGCTTAAGGTCTAACATTTGGAAGATCCATAGATTTTAATAGATGTTTATTGTCATTTCTCTTGATTAGGATTACTTTAGTAAGAAATCTAAGTTCGCCCATATTTAAGCATCCACAAAACTTTGTTAGGAGTACGTTTAAGTGCTAAGGAGACAAGTTGTGATGGAGCGTTGTCCAGTGCAAGAGGTGTAATTTGAGGATAGATCAAATTGTCGTTCCCCCCACCTCTGTAACTTTTGCAAGTCATAAGTAGGACATCTTATGCTCCCACTAATCTTTTAGGTCTCTTAGTACCTCCACATAATAAGTTTTAATGATGCTTGTGAACGAGAATATTTCATATATTTTATACTTGATTTCCCTTATCGTCTAGATTTCATAAGAAATTTTAAGAACATACTTAGAGGGAATCTTATTAAGTATATATGAATTGATTTCTTTAATACTTTTAGTCTGTAGGAAACGGAATAGATACAATTAGATATTTATCTAAGCTCCACTGATGTCAATTAGTTATGACTTATGATGAAACCCATTTATTCCTTTCGCCATTTAATGTTAGGGCGTTTAACACATGCTTTAAAGTCACTGAGAATGAGATTTGACAGCCAAGCATCCTTTAGTGACCTGATCATGATTTCTCATGAAATTTTGGTCTTAGTGGATGAATTGCATGGGCCTCATTTTTCTTTGTTAAATTGTCATTTTCATGATAATGAAGTTGTGAAAACGTTATTCGATCATCTAGTTTTATTTCATAAGGTGTCTATTCAGATAATGACAACAAGAAATATGAGAGTTTAACTTAATAATGGCTTTGGTTTGGTCATTAAAACCTTGTAACTGTCAAAAAATTGTAGCTTTTAGTATTGATACTAAATTCTAAGTAATCTCAAGAATATCGTAAGTGTAACACCCCAACCGATGGCGGAAACATCGAGGTGTCACGTATGAATGATTGTTCAGTAGCTCATGGTAATACATATGTTTAAATAATTCTTTATTTCATTACAATATTGAATTACATTAAAGTCTTGACTGACGTCTAATACATCAAACAAACAAACGAACTTAAAACTTTAAATAACTCCTCATGCTAGCTTTAGACTTCAAGCATCAATATTTCCTGTTGAGTTTGGAAAAGATGGGGGGGTCAACTAGAAGTTGGTGAGAATACATAAGCCATGTCAAGCAAATAGTTTAAGTATAAAAGTTTAGCAATTCATATGTCTATCGTAAGTTTAAGTCTACATGAATAAACATGAAATGTTGAATCGACATAATCAAACCTCCGACTAGTTTAGGTCCATCCCGTCATCCACGGTTCACCTTAATAATATGTTGGAACGATAACAATCACCCGCGCTCCCCATAAAAGATGGTCAACGAATCTAGCTGGGATTGTCAATCCAATAGATCTATTATTGAGTATCGCCGGCTTGGCCATAGCTAATGATTATGTATTGTTAAAACTTGTTGAAACTGTTGTTGTTGTCTAAATCATGAGGCATTAAAGTTTACAACTAGACATGTTTGTAGAATTGCTTAAGTATAATGTTGCACGTATAAAGAATTGCATAAACATGGTTACGTAAACTCACCTTAGCAAAGTGTTAAGTCTCGTGAAATAGAATAAGTGTAGCCCAATGTTGCCAAGTATTACCCTATGTTTAAGGTAATAAATAAGTCTAAGTCTTTCTAGTCTACAAGTATTTTCTAGGGTTCCTAATTTGGGGATAAGTATTTGTTTAATTACTAATTAAGTAAATTGTTAATAAAAGAAATTTGGAAACTAATTAAATAAAAGTCTTATTGTAGGTTTTTGATTAAGGATGGTCATATTGTAAGGTTTTAAGTATGAAAATAATTTTTATAAAAATTATTTTCTTAAAAAAATTGAATATTTAGTCTATTTATTTCTATTTGTCGAAATATAATTTTAATATCTAAAAATATTAAAATTAAATAAATTTCAAATTAACCTTTATATTTCTGTTCTAAATGAACAAAAATAATTTATGTAAAATTTTGGTATAAAAATATTGAAAAATGAATTTATTATGATTTATTTATGATATAAAATAACAAAAATCATATAAAAATAAGAAACGAACGATTTTTCTGGAATAAAAATTATTTCTGAAATGTTTATTGCTATACAAGTTTAGCATAATTTTTGCGGAATTTTATAAAATCGTTTAGATATTTTTATATAATTTTAAATCTATAAATGAATAAACTTGTAATATTTATAATATATATTAAATAAATTATTTTTGAAAAAATAAAAGTTGGATAATAAACTTTATCCTCAGAATAACTTAAAATAAATTTTATAGAATTTATAAGCCATGTTTAGTATTTAAAATCTATTTTTAAAAATAATATTGAATATATAAGTATAAAAGAGTTAAAAAAAATGGTTGCATGTGCCAGGACTCGAACCCGAGTCCTGGCCGGTTCAATGCTCTTATAATCACAAGCCAGACCAACTGGTCTGACCCTGAGAACGAGTTTATTTCAGTTTTAATTATTATAAGAGTTATCTGTTTTGTTTATATAATTGATTTAGAAAAAGAAAACAAAAATGCACATGTGGGAATCGAAACCAGGCCTAAGGCCGGTTCGTGTTTTTAAATGAATGAGCATTACCAACTGATCTGCAGGTTGGTTGGTGATTAGTTTTGATTTGTTTTAAATATAAGCAGAAACCACTACATGTCATCTTCCCCAAATATTAAGAACGAACCCTAGCCTTTATAATCAATCAAATTAACAAACGATAGCCCCAGAATTTATGGGGCTATTGTTCGTCCAGTAACATCAAACAAAAAGACACAATTAATCGATACTTACAGAGGGTTTAGAGCTCGTTTAGGAGGGTCAACAGAAAAGTCAAAAGAAGGCTCGATTGCACGAATACTAGCGAAGCACAGTAAGAATTGAAATTGAGGATGTGTTTTTCGGCACTTTTAGGTTGTCAAGGAGGGTTCAATTTATATTTAATCATACGTAATCGTAATTTTGGAAGATTTGACCCGTCTTGAATACGTATACGCGTATTATACATGAAATTGGAAGGTTTTTTATTACGATTCGCGTGGGGAACAAGCTGTATGAGTCGGTCATATCATTTCCATAAACGAATTGACGCGGATTGAATTGATTTGGAAAGCATTGTACACGCAGTTGACTTTCACGAGTCAACTGTGTATAATGAGGAAGGTTTTAAGTATGCTTGTGTTTGATAAAAGTCACAATATAGGTTGTAGCTCAGTTGGTTAAGGTGTTGGTTGTGTTTGGGCCGGCCATGGGCACAGGTTCGATTCCGACCCATGCCTTTTATTTTTTTGCAATTATTTAGCTATTATTTTATTATCGCAAATATATAATATGATTATATAAGCCCGAATATGCCTCAAAATATTTTTAGAACGTACTAGAATGTCAAAACGCGACGTTTTATTGGTTGACAAACGTAATTTACAATACGAAATGTTACAGTAAGGTATCATAAAGCTTCAACACTAAGATCAGTTATTAATGGTTAATAGACCCTTAATTTTGCCACCAACTCTCATCTTAAGTATTTGTTGAATTATGGTAAGGAAACGTATAAAACTAGACTCAACCATCATGTGTTAATTTGAATTCATTAGCATTTGTGGAGTTAAATATCCTTAATTAGGCACTACATATCTTAG
Organism: Ambrosia x helenae; assembly: GCA_030844895.1. Lineage (NCBI taxonomy): Eukaryota > Viridiplantae > Streptophyta > Magnoliopsida > Asterales > Asteraceae > Ambrosia > Ambrosia x helenae. The sequence continues at coordinate 6,016 of JAUTDX010005498.1, read as the reverse complement.
CCACCTGTTCTCTTCTACCTATGGGTAATCTCATTGCTTATGCCTATTCTTAATGGCATAGTTTTGCTTAGTGAGACTTTCCCTTGGAGAAACTTATAGCTGAAAGTAGTACTTGTATTTTGTTTCCAGACCTTATAATTATCCTCTCTATGGTAATTATTCTTCCTCTTTTAGGTTTAATGGTAGTAAGGTGAATAACATCAACTTTTCTAGTTTAATGCGTTCCTTTTCCTGTACGTAATTCACTATCAACACACTCATTTCACTTTGATAATTCTGAGTGTTATAGTTGATTCATAATGCATCTAATCGTACTGATGGAATAGTTATTATGCACTAGAAATTTATTGATTTCCATGTGTAACCCTTAGCTTTATGGGTCATGTGTTTGAAATATTAAGATGTATTCACAGATCCCATTTAACCATAGAGTTAGATTTATTTATTTCATGCTTCTTAGGAACTCGTTATATTCTTTCATTTCCATAGATAATACACTAGTCTTAGGAATTTCAGAATCTTTAATAGCTCACCTGATAGAGGAATTAGTAAAAGAAGTTCTTAATAACCATAAGAGACATTATGTTCCACTTCTTATGCTCATATGTTATTCTGTAATACTTATCAGATAGAGCGCAGGAATGTCATGTCTTAAGAGGTAACTTAATAAGAACTAAAAGTTGAGAAAACTCTTCTTAGTTTTTATAATAAGAGTGGATTATTTAGTTGAGATAGTAATTTATAGAAGAATGTGAGATTAATTTCGAGTTATGGGTATTGATGTAAGGCAGACTTAAAGTTATGATCATTATATTAATGAAGGATCATTAATTGTGAGGATCAATTTTGTAATGAAGACGTGATAATATCATAAAACCAAAAACATAAGCGACTTAAATACAATGCTCTAGCTTTGGCTATACGCTATTTATTTAAGTATTAAATTGCCGACAGTGAATGTAACCCATCACCTTTGGGCAGAATTGAGACATTCAAAGTCCTAATGCAATATGCTCAGTTCACCAACATAATCTGTTGCACATCACCCTTTGGGCAGCAGTGACACCTTATTGCACTTATGTGAACGAGCTAAAATGCTTAACGAGATCTTTATAACGAACTAATGTGACACATCACCTTTGGGCAGAAGTGACACCTCAAAATGTTATTGCAAGTTAAGCAAGGTCTAAGTAATGTTTTGATAAAACTAATACGTTATGTTTCGTCAAAAACCTTTAAAATTAAATGAGATATCCACGAGAAAATAATGGGTTTCGAAAAAATAATGTTTTACGAATAACATGAGGTTCTCAAAACTTTAGAAGGTTCTAAAAAATAATGGTTCTTGAATTATTTTAAGTGTTCTCGGAATAATTATTCGTAAGATACCCGAGAACCAGTTAGATTCGCGAACCTAATTTGAACCTAAACTGAGAACTAATTTATTCGGTAAAACCTGATGACCTGGAAACGACCTTAAGTTCGGAAACGCTTATGAGACTCGGAAACACCTTTTAAGTTTGGAAACAGTAATGGTGACCCGGAAACATCTCATCATCCAGAGACAAACTGATGGTCAGAAACATCATTATGGGTCGGAAACCCTCTCATGGGTCGGAAACACCCTTATGCTCAGAAACAGAAAACTTAGTCGGACACTATTATGGGTCGGACACTCTATTCCTTTGTGAGCAAGTTTCTATTGAGCTAATTTAGGAACCGATTATAATTTTTGACTTAATTAGGATTTGTTAGGTTGTTGCCATATTTTAGGGGATAAATCTTTATCCTAAATTTTAGCTAACAACAATCAATCCTAAATTTAAGCAAAACATAATAAAATTTTCGATTTTCTCATAATGTTCTTCAAAAACATCAACCGAAAAAATTAACATAAACAATATGATCTTTATCTCATGAATCCGTAGTTATCTCCAAATAAAATTTATGGAGTGAATTCAAATTTTTTAAAAAAAGAGAGAATCATAATAATATTATTGCATCATGAATTAGTAGTGCGTAAATGTAAGTTCATCCATTACAAATCACATTCAAATTAAAAATATATATGAATCTATACATATAATAAACCAAAGCCATTTTAATGACATAGCACTTAAAGAGGCATTCTCCTCCTTGAGTGTGTCATGTGTCATCCAATGTGGCATTGAGATATTTTAGGAAAAAAAATTAAAAATAAATTAGATTTTTCTTTCTTATGTTTCCTCCCATAGTTTTTAAGTATTAACATATTTTATATACGATATTTTTTAAAGAAAAAAAATTACACCAAAATTAACGAGCGTTTTATTATCTTTCCAACGAGTACCATAGTGCTATATAAAAAACGGAGAAAAAAACGACTATTTTTTGTGGGGTTTTGTTCATACAGGAAAAAACGCAAAGTGTTCAGGTAAATCATTAATCATGTATAGGCAAGTCACTAATTATGTTTAAATCAGTAAATATGAATTATATTTTCAACATGCGTTAGCATTGGAGTTATACATTATTTTAGGTTAGATATTAATATTAGAGTTATACATTGTTTAAGGTTAGACGTTAACATTGGAGATACACTTTTAATTGTTTTAGGTTAGGTGCTACCCGAAGCTTTCTTGCATGTAACTGTAAAGCGAATCATTCTATTTCATATGTAAAATTAATATGTCATATTAGATTTCTCAACCCCGGGACGTTCCCGGGGTATAATCTAGTTTGTTATATGGGATAAGGATGCCGTAATGCCGTAATCATAATCGTAACAACACTTATAATATTGGACAAAATCGATTCACCTCGTAACAACACTTATAATATTGGACAAATCGATTCACAAAAGCATAATATTTTATGGTGGTTTCAGAGGGTGTTTGGGATTGCGTTTTGAATCTGATTTTTAGATTATTGCGTTTTAGAAACGCAGATAATCAGTTTTTAGTGTTTGGATTGCGTTTTGAAAACGTAGATAATCAGTTTTTTAGGCTACCAAAACGCAATAATCTATAAGCAACTCCACCCCTGCTTTTCCAAAACGCATAATCTGTTTTGAATAATCAATCCCAAACACCCCCTCAATGTACCCAAAAAATTCCACTAAAACCAATTTATACATTATCAATGGAATTTGCGATTTGAAACCTGATAGGTTCATAAACATGATAAACATGATTTGTTGACTATCAAAATCAAGCTTCATGATTAAATTAATATAATCAACATCGCTCTGATACCACATGTTGATTATATTAATAAGAACATAAATATAAGCATAAGATTTGATCATGTGTACCTGATATGCTTAACCGTTCAGGAACCTCAGTAATGGAAGACACCATTATCTTGATCGGGTTCCCTTTAGGGTATGTAGTTCTGATGGTTTATGTGTTTTTGAGTTATGAAAACACATTGAGAGAGAGAGAGAGAGAGGAGAGAGAGAGAGAGAGAGGATGGCTAATGGTGTTATGATTTTTTTTGAGTCCAATCCTAATCTCATAATAACCCTTCTATTTATACATACCAAGGGGACACCCTAATAAGGCCCATCTAATGATAGTCGCCCCATCAAAGGCATATCTGTTATTGGGCTTAGGATAATATTAGTAATTGATCATCATAATATAAATGATTTAATGGCTATCGATAATTATACAAACGTTACGTATATTTATTCCAACAGGTAAATGTAAGGATGCAGGTTTCTATGATCTCAATCTACCCTTCCATAATCTATACTATATTATAAAGCATAAATGCTTGTTGAAGTCATTTAGAGGTAAGATTGTCTTTCTACCTAAATATTAAATTGTTTAAAGAAATTAATTTAAAGATAATTATTAAATTGATGAGGAAATTAACCATAATGTGGTGACTCATTACATTCATAACATCCATGTCTGTATTATAATAGTGATCATGTATTTGGTATCTAAATAATGGTGTGACTCTTCACATACTTTTTTTTTGAACGGCCGATATAAACATTTCTGCCCGACTACCCAGGGGAGTCCCCACACTATGGACAGACCCTCATGACCAACCCAATTGATATCCAATATGTACCTCAGGCGGCTGGCATAGTCAGGCTGGCTGATGCAGTTGCCGAAATTGGGGAAAACCCAACCCCTCACCCGCCCGTAGGCACGACGATTGAAGGATTGGTAAAACCCAGGCGAGATCAGGACTCGAATCATGACCATAGGCCAAGAGTCATCCATCATTTCTCATTATGTCCCTCGTGGGAATCGAACCCGGGACCTCTAAGAGGGATCCCTGGTCCATTCACCAACTGAGCTATCGTGAAGGACGACTCTTCACACACTTAACTTACATATTTTCAATGTTTATAGCCTTATAAATAGTTGTCTTTTATTTGGTATATGAAACATATCAATGACAAAGTTCACATTTCCTTCATTCTTTCTTTCCATACATGATTTCTAGAGTCTTCTTCTTATGTTTATATAACTTGTGTGTTAGTTTCTACTAGATTATTATTTTCCAACATGTTATTAGCACACGTTTTCTTGTTGCTCTTCATTTTTTTCACTTTGAATCCATAGTCTAACCTCACCTTGTGTTGCTACATTTACAAAACAATGGAAAAATATAACCGTCACATGTCTGTTGCTGTTATAGATACTGGAATCAAAAGTGACTAGAAATCACAATCAATCTAATCCATCTCCATTCACAATTCAAGTAATAAATACATACCTTTTTCTTTGTGTTTTATATTCATAAAATACGAAAGAACAATTTCAGGCACGTTTACATGATTTGTGTAAATTTTTTCTTCAATTTAAGATTAGTTTTTTTTATAAAAACCCACCTTAGTTCCCTTGCAAATTTTATAAATACAACCTTTATTGTTTATAGTACAATGCTTGTTGAAGTCATTTAGAGGGTAAGATTGTCTTTCTACCTAAATATTAAATTGTTGAAGAAATTAATTTAAACATAATTATTAAATTGATGAGGAAATTAACATAATGCGGTGACTCTTTACATTCATAACATCCATGTCTTTATTATAATAGTGATCATGTATTTGGTATCTAAATAATGCGGTGATTCTTCACATACATAACTTACATATCTTTCAATGTTTATAGCCTTTTAAATAGTGGTCTTTTATTTGGTATATGAAACATATCAATGAATAAAGTTATCTCTTCCTTCATTCTTTCTTTTCATACATGATTTCTAGAGTCTTCTTCTCATGTTTATATAACTTGTATGTTGGTTGCTACTAGATTGTTATTTTCGAACATGTCATTAGCACAAGTTTTCTTATTGCTCTTCATATTTTTTTCACTTTGAATCCATAGTCTAACCTCACCTTGTACTGCTACGTTTACAGAACAATGGAAAATATATAACCGTCACATGTCTGTTGCTGTTATAGCCACTGGAATCAAAAGTGACTAGAAATCACAATCAATCGAATCCATCTCCATTCACAATTCAAGTAATAAATACATACCTTTTTTGGTGTTGTATATACATAAAATACGAAAGAAACAATTTCAGACACGTTTACATGATTTGTGTAAAAATTTTCTTTAATTTAAAATTAGTTTTTTTTTTTATTCAAACCACCTTAGTTCCCTTACAAGATTGGCTTATGTTATATTTTTTAATGATTTTTGTATGGTAGGATTTGGAAAAAAAAGGTTGTTTTATTATAGCTATCTAATAATGAATCAAAAATATACTATATTTTAAAGCATCAGTGAAGGATATCTGCAAAATTTAAGTAATACAACCTTTATTGCTTATAGTACAATGCTTGTTGAAGTCATTTAGAGGGTAAGATTGTCTTTCCACCTAAATATTAAATTGTGAAAAATATTAATTTAAACATAATTATAAAATTGATGAAGAAATTAACAATAATGTGGTGACTCTTTACATTTATAACCTCCATTTATTTATTACGTTTGTATCAATGTTATAGACTTATAAATAGTGGTCATGTATTGGTATATAAATAATGCAGGTGACTCTTCACATA
>JAUTDX010005497.1:0-22191 GCA_030844895.1 Ambrosia x helenae | reverse complement strand
TTCAACCTCATATTCTTCTTCGGGTTGTTGTGCCGGTTGTGGTTGTTTGAGACGGTGAAATGTACATTAAGCGGGCTTTGCAAAAATTGAGTGAAAGATTGAGGGTTTTGGTGCCTTTGCATTTGGGAATATTGGTTGAAAGGGTTGGGGGATTGTTAGAACCCCCGAAATGTCCGCGACCAATTTGGATCGATTTGTATCGTGTATCCCGTGTCGTGAACGGATTTGGGTTCGGTTTTTATTAATTACTTGTTGGGGTTTGATTCGGGTTGTATTGGTATGGATCTATGATAGATATAAAATATGAGATTATATAAAAAATAATTGAAATATGTTTGTAGAGGAGCGTGTGAGACGGTATAAAAAATAGGAAATGTGTTGTGTATTTTTTAACATAATTTTTTTTTAAACAGTCATATAACCCGTTTGACAACAGTCCATTTTGCCACATGGAGGGACGGTACGGGCGGCAAACCAAATGCCGTTGTTGATGATGCCACCCCATGGGAGGCGGTGTTACCGGGGCCAAGCTAGCTCTTAACCGGGCCGATGCCGTCCTCATACCCCTAGCCTAAGCCTTTCTAACAAAAATGCAACCGATACGTATTAGATATTTAATTACCCCGTTTCATAAACATAAATCAAGCAAATAGATACATAGGTTTAAATTTTAAATGCATGATATCTATATCTATAATCTATAATCTATAAACTTATAATAACTTATAATAAAAGAATTAAACTTTGATGATGTGGCATTCAATGGAGGCCTCAACCCCTCTTTGAATGTGCCACGTGGCATCATGTAGGATTTTTTTAATTTTTTGAGATTTTTATAATAAATCTATATATATATTATAATTATTTTAAAAAAGATAAGAATTTAAAAACAAAATTAAATTTTCTCTCTAATGTTTCCTCCCATAACTTTTAAACGTTAATATCTTTTATATACAAGATTTTTTAAAGAAAAAAATACACCAAATTAACGAGCGTTTTATTATCTTTCCAACGAGTACCATAGTGCTATATAAAAAACGGAGAAAAAAACAACAATTTTTGTGGGTTTTGTTTCAAATATATTTTACTCTACTAATAAATCACAAAACGATAAACATAACTTCATAGGCAGAGATTCCTTTTTTTTATATTTGATATATGATAACTTATGGCAGAAATTGTTTAAAATAAATAATAATAATAATAAATAATATTATTCATTAATCATGTATTGGCAAAGCATTAATTATGTGTGATATTAGATATTTTATTATGTTATATTAGATATTTCAACCCCGGGACACCTCCCGGGATAAAAGCTAGTAACTATTAATAAAAAAATTGACATATAATGATGTGCATCAATGGAGGCCTCAAACTACCATTAAATGTGCCACGTGGCACGTTGAGGTGAGAGTGTTTAATTTTTTTATTATTAAATCTAATAATAAATTTAATTAAAACCCCCATACAATATATGCATATCTTAGAATTTAAAATAAAAAATTTACTTTACCATTTAAAAACAAAATTGGATTTTTTTTCTCTCATGTTTCATCCCATAATTTTTAAACATTAATATCTTTTTATATACGAGAGTTTTTAAAGAAAAAAATTACACCAAATTAACGAGCGTTTTATTATCTTTCCAACGAGTATCATAGTGCTATAAAAAAAACGGAGAAAAAAACGACTATTTTTGTGGGGTTTTATTCATACATTAAAAAAAAACACAAAGCGTGGTTATTCATTAATCATGTATAGACAAGTCATTAATTATGTCCAAACCAGTAAATATGAATTCTATAATATTAGAGTTATACATTGTTTAAGGTTAAGCGTTACATTGTAGATACATTTTTAATTGTTTTAGGTTAGGTGCTACCCAAATTTTTCTACATGTAACTGTAAAGCGCATCAGTCTATTTCGTATGTAAAATTGATATGTCATATTAGATTTTTCAACCCGGGACGCTCCCGGATAAAAGCTAGTATGAAATATTTGTTATTGCTTTTTATTAATTATCAAACCGGTTCTTTATTAGTTCATATCAAGTGGAGCTAGAACATGGGATTGGGTGCGGTAGCCTGAATCGGATCTGGAGGTGAACGAGCTGATCGGGTCAGCAGGATTTTAAGTTTTGTTCGATTGTCCGATATATAGGATCAATGAGGTATGCCACGGTGAAACTTTCATGCTGTTTTCGGTTGGTTTTGTTAAGCAAACGGAGAGGGATTCAATAGACACGAGTAATTATTTGCGCTAAAATGGTGCAAATGAATTCCTAGCAAATATAATATTTTGGCTAACCTGTTTAGTAGCCTCGTAATGAGGCTCTGAATGGTTCAGCATTTAGACTGTTTGTTTCAACCTAAAAATGCTTTGAATGGAATAGTTAAGAGCTGAACCATTTAGACTTGCAGCATAGCTGAACCATTCAGCACTTAATGATTCAACACTTAATCAACTAAATAGCCTTAGTGTGTGGAGATGGATAGATTACCAACCAGGACAACACTTATGAGAAGGAGTATTCGCGTGGATTGTTGTAGTTGTGTCTTTTGTGAGATTACGAAGTGCCGGTGGAGCATTTATTCAAAGGGTTGTTGGATGGCTAATGGGTTTGGCAAGTGGTAACATAACTAGTTGGTGTAAAGTGTCTCAGTGGTTGCTTTTTTGATGAGAGATCTTTTGGAATTATATAAGCAAGTTGTCTGGCTCAGAGGCGGCAAGAGGTTTTTCATGGTAAATCATTATTTCTTGTGCTCGGATATGGAAAGCGATGAATGCTTGGTTCTTTTCTAACAAAAACAAAAACTAAAGTCGTGGATATCGTGGTTGATGTGAAGTCTATTCGTTATTTGTGGTTTAAATGTAGATAGCTTCATTCCTCGTTTCCCTAACCATCCACAAGAAATAATGATTATACCATGAAAAACCTCTTGACGACAAGAGTTTTACATTTATTATATAGTAAATTAATAATAAAAATTACTCAATTTTCTCTCGTATGAAATAATTATTAAATAAAAATTTCACGTTTATCTCTTATTTAGAATTGATATTGACCGTGTTACAGATCTAAATCACATACATTCAATTTGTTACCTCGTAAAGTTAGACCATTATCTCTTATTTGTGCCAAGCCCATAAAAGATGTTCTTGTAATTAACTCAGCCAAATACTCTCCTTACAAAAGGAGACTTAAGCAAAAAGATGGAAACCGTATAGGGTTACAAAAGATTGAAACAGTAATAATTTACAATTCACAACATGTTACTACTTACTACTAAGTAGGTTGATTTACTTTCTAAGACTGTCCGTTGTGACTATAGGTGAGTCATGACTCTATCCTCTCATATTGCGCCATGTCAGCGCCTAGTGGCAGCTTGATAAAGCTGCTGGTCGCTCACCTGATGCTGTTGTGGCTAGAGGTGAACAACAGTTTTATCTATTTTTTAATACATTATTATTTTTTAAACTTTATTATTTTAAACATTATAATAAACAAAATAAAAAACATTATATGACAAAAAATTAAAAACATTAAAATACACTATCCAACTTTTAAACAATAAATAATAATAAAAAGATTAATAATAATAATAATAATAACAAAACTGAAAATGTGAAAAAAAAAACCATTAAATACCAAATAAGACAAAAAAAAAACCCTCACCATCTTCTTCATCTTCATCATCTCTCTCTCTCTCTCTCTCTCTCTCTCTCTCTCTCTCTCTCTCTCTATGCAAAAAAAATAATAATAATCAAACCCTTATCTTCATCACTCTCATCTTCACCACCCTCATCTTTATCATCTTTCTTTCACTAATCAAATACCAAATACAGAAAAAAAAAAATAGCCCTCTCTGTCACACGCGAGCTGGGTCGTTTCAGCTCTCGCTCGCGGCATCGTTCACCCAGGTGTCTTGTGGTTCAAGTGAGCCACATGGATTGGTTTGTGGCTCGCGGCTACTCGCTCGCTCGCGCGCCACAACGAAAAGTCTAATGCCTTCCTCTTCAACTTGCAATTAATACTTTAATTGTTCAAAAGAATACATATTTTTTTTGGTTCAAACTTTGTTTTGTTTCTCAATCATACTCATAACTATATCTATTAAATTAGACTCACCATAATCTAATTTAATATAAAAATATTTAAAGAATCTTATAATAAAGTTTCCAACTCTATTATAATAAGCTAAAGTGATAAACATGAAAACGTTAAAGTGGAATCTATGAAAAATCATAGTAGCATCATATTATTAAGTGGGCATAAGAGGATGGGCATGAACTTGCATTAGGGATGCACTTTTGATTTATCTATTTCGTTACCTTACGAAAATATATTCTTTGTTAAATCCGGACAGGGTATTGAATTTCAAAGTCCTTAGCGTGCCCGCACGATAGGGCAGACAAAGAGGGTACGTGATAGGTGGTTATCACGGTGATACCGTGAAACACCTCCACGAGCACAAGTTTCCGGGTGAAAGCTCCAATTTCTGTAATGTACATAATGCTCGTGAAGGGGTGGGTGGTTTGTTTGAGAGTGTAAGGAGATGGGATGGAATGTTGTGATTGGTTAGTTTTTTTTATGATAACTGGGAATGATTTTAGTGATGGAATGTGATGGTGTTGCAAGTGTGATAGTGAAAATATGATGGAATGTTATAAAATGAGGTGTCAAATGGTGATTGGTTTGAACTTGTGATAGTATGATGAATGTGAGGGGTTCCCTAAGTAACCTTAGAGTGTGCATAGTTCAGTTAAGGGATTTGTCCGATTGCTAAGTGTTATGTATCTTATGTCCAAGGCTTGATGCAAAACTACTATCAAGCCGAGGGTCTCACTGGAAGCAGCCTCTCTTTTCCCTCAAGTAGAGATAAGGCTGCCTACATCTTACCCCCCTCAGATCCTACCTTAGTTTTACTATTGGTGGATTAACCGAGTATGATGATGATGGTTTAGTTCAGTTCGGCTATCAGCCTTAACCGAAGTCATTGGTTGAATGATTTCATTAACCAATCGGCTATTTGATTAGATTGTCAGTTTTAAGTTGGATTCATTTAATTTTGGTTATTAACCAAAACTAAACTTTGGCTAAAATATTTTCGTTTCAGTTAATTATTTTCGATTCGGTTTCATCTATTTTTCGTTTACTTTCGTTAAATATTCAATTATTGCTCGCCCCTAGACATAGTTAAGCACACAACATATCAATTTTTTCTTAATAAAAAAAATATAAAAATACTATACTCAACTTTAAGAGAATAAAATGTTCATTTTTATAGTGTGTTTTTTTAAGAAAATATTAATGTATGAAAAATTTATGGTCATTTAAAAATCGTGGGTTAGTTAGGTTTTTTTTATAATGTGGATAAGATGTAACTACTAATTAATTATCTAAAATTTAGTTAAAGCTAAGGGTATTAAAATGTAATTAAGATAAAATGATTAAAATGTAAAATTGTTTTGAAATACTAATTTACCCTTATTAAGGTTGTACCTTATGCATTAAAATATTACCAAAATGAGTTATTTGAGGACATGGGACCCACAACTTCTTGATGAACGACTTTAAGGGAAGGGGGCCCGTCACTGGTATGTTAATTGAACTCTCCATGATTTTTCCACCAATCATGCACTCTCACATTATTTTATTGAAACATAATTTTAGAGGCAACATTTCACTGGTTCATTTTATTTTCAATAAATAAGACATTTAAAGTATAGTTAATAACTTATTTTTCCTTTATATGTAGTTAAAATAAATATATTTAAAAGTTCAAATTATATTTTTACTAAAAAAATTAAATGCAGTGTATGCAACTAATCATGGCAGAACGTAGTGCTACCATAGCCAACGGTTGGTTTTTGAAATACTCCACAATTTTACCTTATAATCCACTCGAAAATGGCATGTTGAAACGAAGAGGAGGAGTCACGTTGGTGATGTCTTACAAAGACGTCCAAAACAACCCTAATTATCAGCTCGAAAGGAGGAGACCGCGTGTTGGCGGAATTCAACCAACTGGTTGGTGAAAACGACCGCACCACCGATTCACTCGCACGAAAGTGGACTGATCTCAACAACAAGTGTAACCGATGGAACAACCTATTTGCAGCCACCATGGGGAGCACTCTAATCTCCCCATGGATATGGCAATCGAGCTCACACAAGTCGACTATGCGGCTGCGTACTGCGGCAGTTTCAACCATGTTTCAGTTAGGTTAAATAATTGTGTTTTGTATTTTAATTATGTTTTTCGTAGTTTAAATGTGTGTTATGTACTTTAATATTTGTATTTTCTTTACTATTAATGTTTAAATTCTAGTTTAATTTTTATTTTGTTGTTTTTTTAAAACCATTAACATGTTAGGTGTTGGGGGGGGGGGGGGGTTTGCAAATTTAAAATTCATACTTAACGGTTTGAAACCATGGTTAACACCCGTGCCAGGTCCACGGGCCCATTACATGTGCCATAGGCAGTCCTATTGTCGTTGAGGGAGTAGGGGTGTTAAAAAATATCCGAATCCGAAAATCCGATCCGAACTATCCGGTATCCGAACCCTAAACTATCCGAAAATTCAGATTTGGATAGTGATTTTCAAATTTTTCGGATATTCGAAAATCTATAATTATCCGAAAATATCCGAATGACCCGAAAAATATCCGAAACAATCCGAAAATATCTGAAAAATATCCGAAAATTTATATTTTGAAATATATATAAAAAATATAAAATATAATATATCAAAAAAGTTTTGGATATTCAGATATCCGATTAACTATCCGATTGGATATCCAAATTTCGGATACGAACTCGGATAGTGAAAATAATCAGAAATTAAGATATCTGAATCGGTTTTGAACACCCCTAGCTGTGAGGTTCCTGTTGAGTACACAGTGAGTGCCCGTCCTCCTTAACAAAGAAAAAAAATTGTAATTCAAAATTCTTGTTGATAAGAACAACTCGCATCATAAAAGTATTTGTTTGTGGCAAATCATAAATGAAATCCTAATAACTAATTATTCACTCAATTTACATTCACAAACACAAAATCATAGTTATTATAGTTTAGTGAAGAGTCATTTCACTCATACACCTAGTGTACTAGTATATGACTGAGCATATGATCAGCTCTGATGTGGAAACCATGTCTCAAAATATTCCTTTAGGTTACTAGATATTGTTGGAATTCCAAATATTCCTTTAGGTTACTAGATATTGTTGGAATTCATCCAACTTGGATATGTCAATGCTTGAGTAACGTGTGAAACAATACTTCCAACAATCAAACAAACAAAAAAAAAATTTATATGGAAGGTCCTTCGTGTCTACTTGACTCATCTAGTTCTTCTGACTCGTCGGGTTCTACAATAGAATTTTTTTTTTTTTTTTTGCAAAGGTTTGCAAAGCTGTACACTTTCAAGATACAGGACGCTCAAAGAAAAAAAAATAAATTAACGTGATCGGTGGGGGCAAGTGAAGTTTTGATGATTGTAGAAACCCAAAGTACAATGACGTGATGTTTAAAACTCGATTCCGTTTATCAAAGGAATTATCGGAGAAATCGAAGCTAAGTTCGAATGGTTTCAAGAAGGGTACGATCTGGAGAAAAATGAGTTTTACGACAATAGAAAAATGCACTCCCACGATTCGTCAACTTGCTACCGGCAACATTCCTAACGAATTTGATGAATATTTAAATATGTCAAGTAGAACTTCAATCGAGTCTCTTCACTATTTTTGCAATGTTATTATTAACTTTTATGGTAAAGAGTATCTACGAATACCAACTAGACACGGCGTAACATGTTTGTACGCTGCACATGAAGCTAGATGACATTTTCCCGGGATGGTCTGTAGCATCGACTGTACCCACCTCGAATGAAGAAGTTGTCCGACGTCTTTGCGAGGCTAGTTTTGAGAGGTGACCATAAAAAACCAACGATCATGCTCGAAGTCGTTGTGTCAAACAATTTATGGATTTGTTATGCGTACTTTGGTCCCCCCGACTCAAACAACGACGTCAACGTTCTACATCAGTCACCGCTATTTGATACAGAGAGGCAAGGAACCACCCGGACGTGTCCGTTTACAGTGAACGGGAGACAATATAGACGTGGATGATATCTTGTTGATGGCATCTACCCTGCTTGGTTAGTTTTTGTGAATGCTTTTTTGTTTCCGACAATTAAGAAAAATATTATTTAAGAAGTTACAAGAATCGTGAGAAAAGACGTTAAACGAGTGTTTGGTGTATTAAAAAGTAAATGGCACATAATAGATCACCCAGTTCGTTTGGTTGATCAAGCGAAAAATAAGGAGTGTTGTGTCCTCGTGTATCTATTGCACAATATGATCATAAAGGAAGAGGGGCGCGCAATATCTCTGGATTACGTTATGGATCCTCCGACACCTGCAAACGTTAACGATAATATTCTTTTGGAGTTGATGAATGAACAAACACACTTTCAACTTCGATATGATCTAATAGAACACGTTGGTAATTTAGATATCGAGTTCGACGAGCCGCACCCACAACTCACTTAATTTTTTTATTATTTTAAATTGTATTTTCTAGTAATGTTTTTATTTATTTTCTAGTAATTTTTTTTATTAATGTAAGTTTTTTTATTCTATTTAATGTAATTTTTTTTGTTTTATTTAATGTAATATTTTTATTTTACTAAAACAAAAAGTTTAGTGATGGGTATCATCCCATGGTTTTAGTGATGCAGATGGAGTGTGATGAAAATGGGGTGACACATTATTATTGTGTATGATAGTGTGATGGGTGTGATAACCACCATCCACTCTTACTATATAGATTCTCAGTGCAAAATCAATTTTATGTTGAAGGAAGCTTGCAACTTGTATAATCAACATGTGTGGAGTTGCATAGGAAACAACCTCTCTATTCTCATCGAGTAAAAATAAGGCTGTCTACATCTTACCCTCCTCAGACTCTACTATAGTTTTGTTATTGGTGAAATAAACTAAGTATGATGACGATGATGATGACGGCGACGTGGAGTCGTATAGGATATATGCTTTTATAACCAACTCCTCATGAATAAAACTTAGAAAAAGAAAATTAAACTATGTTCATCTTGAGTGTCTACTTCCTTTTGTCAAAGCCGAATTATATAAACTTTGATACAAACTTTAACACAAAAAATCTATGTTTAGTGTTTGGGTCAAGTTACATATTCTATCGAGTTGGGTGGTCCTAAAGTTGAAAACGTATATTTTCACCTTTTATTTCTTAATCTTTTAACCTTGACATTGTAGCATCGACGTTTCCATATAAAAGACTTTATATTTCTTTTTCTTTTTGTTATGTATTTTCTACATATTTAGTTCTAATTTATAATTCACCAACAAATCCATATTTTTTTTGCCACGTTTCTTAAAAGTAGGACATACACTAAGTATCCTAAAGATCACCCAACTGGAGCTACACGTGTAGTTCAGTTAGGTGAAACGGTGTATACAAGAAGCGTTGAAGAGGAGCGATGTGGGCAGGGGCGGATGTAGCTAGTTAGGAGGGGGTGCGGACGTTGCGGCTCAACTTCGCGCGCGTAGTGGAAAATTAGTGGAAAATTTGTTTTTTTTTTTACGAAATTTGGAAAACGTTACTACTAAAATGAAAAAATGAAAAACGTTACTACTGAAAATTGTTTCTAGATCCGCCACTGGATGTGGGCACGTAGCATACGGACCGCCCAACCGGATTTATACATCTTAGTTAGGCAGCAGAGGCAGAGCCATGTATCATAAAAACCCCGAGATGGTCATGATGAGAGAAGGTTGCCACGAAAAGAGAGCCTTTGGAAGAGGTTTATCTTTCCCTTTTTTTCTCCTTTTATAGAAGCGGAAAGAGTCAACCATAGGACTATAGGAGTATGGACAACAATAAAACTAACCCCTCCCAAAATCGAGTAATGTTGCACTTGCCCCACTCACAAACATCAAAATTCCCCCCCCCCCCCCCCCCCCCCCCCCCCCCCCCTCACACTACTCGGTTTTATCCATTCAACCTCCCTCAAAAACATCTCCAACCAATGGTGAAGAACACTAAAAACTGCCACATCATATAACGCCTAAAACCATACCATTGTAAACCATTAAACGGGCCCAATACAAAGACACCCTCCACAAGATGAAAATCATTTGTTAGCTTGATCTTTGGTTCAAGACTTCAAGTACAACAATCCACAGTAGAATCATAGCACATATATGTACATCTTAAATATGCTTCGATTCTTATACAAGTTTTCTGTTATCTTCAGTTTGAAATCTAAAAGTATAAACTCAAAATGTGAGGTATAAATAGTTAATAAAAAGCTACGATTGTAATGTCACTTAAAGATAAAAAATTTGTTAAGAAAACTTGTAAAGAGAATGCACGAAAGTGAAGCACAAACAGTTGGATCTCAGCAGAAAACACAGCAGGTTGCTGCTGTTGTAAACGAATTCATTGTAAAGCAAGTTCAGTGTGCTGTAACTTTCACATTGAATCGGGCATGAAATGCTTGGTTGTGGCTGATTTAGAAAGCAAGTTCTAAGTTCTAACAAGCTGGGCCTGCTAATCCAATTCACTGTAAGTTGCAAATACAGCCATTAAAGAGTTAAACTTACCAAAAACTGAATTGTTACAATTTTCGGTATTTATAGAACATCATACAATGTTATAAAATGTTGTTTTACCTTATTTCTCGTTATATCTGGTATTAAACATGTACAAAGATTCCCTTAGAGCAACGGCTAAGGTTGCATCCATGTGACATGAAGGTCACGGGTGGTCAGGGCATGTGGGAGTGGGAGCCTAACGCACCAGGTTTGCCTGTTTTACCTAAACTCTTTGAAGATTTGATATTTTATGCTTTATAAAAGTGGATAAAGAAAATGCACTTCTAAATCTTTGTTTCGTTTCTAGTTTGTTCTTACAAATCTTTAATTTCCGTAAGAAACTGTCAAATATTACTTCAATTTTTTATCAACTAAAAATGCCTCACTTTTAAAGTTCACTTTAGATTCTAAAAAAGTTTGACCTACCCTTATATACAAAGTTTTTGTCATGTCATAATTACACGAGACATATATGAGACACTCTTATGAACATAACAAAGTAATGAACGACGATCTAATGATTGATCATAAAAACATACCTTATACAAGTACCAACTCGTTAAGTTGTTACACAAACGTCACAAGCCCCACCGATCCCAACTAAAGAAAGTAGATATTATACCATTTGAGTGAGAGGATCGTTCATTTACGCCTGAAGTTGTTCTTTAAGATCTTTATTGTACGTAAGCAAGCGATCATATTTCTCCAAACAACCTTCTAATTTATTTTTAAGTATACTAGAATCGGCCCTTAGTAACTGTGCTGCTTGCTCCTTCAAACTACATTCAGATTCCAAATTTGCGATCTCTGTTTTCAACCTAGATATATCTTTTCTTATTATTTCCGCTTCCTCTGCACTCTTTTTCATACAGTCTTCGTAGGCTTGGTTTTGTTTCTTTGCAGCGCGTATGGTCTCTTTAACCATGATAACCTCTTTGATGTATTGGTGTAGGCTGTTGACTGTAACCAAGAGAAAAAACGAAAAGCCTGCATGAAAAAGATACTTATAATCAACAGATTCAAATTGATCCAGTTCTACTTGTAGATTTATTTAACATATGAACTAGCATCGTTCAGCACTCATAAAATATCATCGTCATCATCATCATCATCATCACTCCAGAACTTATGATCTATGCAGCAGAAAGCAGGACTAGAACATTGTTAAAAGGGTTAGATTTTCTTGTGCTCCTGAGTTATACATATAATCTTCCATCTTTTGTAACAATTCAATTTCCATTGCAGAAATTCTTTTAGGTTGGTCAATCGTGTATCTAAAATCGTATATAATATGGATGATATAATGCAAAATTAATTAGCAAGAACTTGGTAACAAACTCTAGAATCACTCCAAACCTCACTAAATGTGTGTTTATTATTGATAGACTAATAAACTCCTAAGACTATCAAAGAATTGAGAGGGTTTTTTAGCATTGACTACATGTTGCTTACTATCATTTCTAATGACTCAGCGCGACAGCTTACCCTGTTGGTGCAAGATGACTGCTTGGAATGCAGATACAAAAGTTGAAAGGTGATCCTTTTAGTGGTCAAAGTATACGTGAAATGCAGATAGGACCAGTTCCGATCCTTTACCTATACAATATTCTCATATTTCCACCCTAAACTTATTGGAGTTCATTGAGGTTATAGAATAATGAAAAACTGTAACATGTTATGCAGTATTAATCAACTAAAGGCAATCTGGATTTAGCTGTGTATCCAGATTAGTTACAACAACAACCTCTCCTTGATACCTAAGTCATGTGCGGGTGGATATTTTCCATTTCGGTTCAGTAGACAAATGGTAGTGCTAAAGACGTTTTCCTGAGTCCAATTTTAGATCCCTTTACGTTAAGAATCTTAAGAATGGATTGGTATGAGTTCATAAAGTACACGTGAGCCTCTAGAATGCACACATCATCGACGAATGTAACGATATGAGGAATAACAGATTTAGCATTGAAGAGGTAATGACTCTACCGCTGGACCAGCAAGCCGCAGCCAGTACACTACAGCTCTTTATAACACCGTGGCTCACGATAAGGCTGTATCCTCCATCAACTTTGATAGCGACTGGTCTGGTGGGACCACTACTACACGTCACCACGTCACCAATTCCAAAAAGTATTATAAATACCCCTCGTATAATCTAAAAAAAGGTACGTTCACACCATATACCGAATCACCATTTTTCCGCTCACTATCTTCTCCATCTCCAAATACTTATTCTCACACCGGTGGGTACTCACAGAGATACCCTCTCTCTGTGGCGAGCCAAGCCGGTTCTATTTTGTAGGTTTTTAACTTAATTTAATCTCAATATGTTCCATTAAAGCCCATATTCGCTTATTTCTTCGTTCTTCCTATGGACAAAATGTTGGATCTTGACAATTCAAACTCAATTGCTAAAACTTATATAAGAATGTCAAATCTGCATCTTAAATGGTATATAATCTGAATAATAATATAAAATGCAAAGCTAATCAGCAACAACTTTATAACAAAACCTAGAATCTCAAAAACAAAACACAGAAACATATAATCAGTTCAAATTGCATCAAATCTCATACTAAAACAGGATAAAATCATTAAAACAATAAAAAAAGAAAAGAAAAGAAAAGAAAAGAAAAATACCCATTAAACAAGCTTCGATCATATGATACGCGAGAACAATGTGATCAGGGGAATCAACAGCATTAACGAAAGTCACGAAACGACGACGTATTTCCAGGACGCTATAAATATTATAAATTGTGAGTACGAACAGTGTGGTGGCAAAAGATTTAATAATTAATTGAGGTGTTCTTGTTTTGAAGTTATCTAATTGGAGAAGTAGAGGGGTTCTGAATGGGGTATCGAATAGAAGTAATAAAGTTATTATTATTTGGGCGAATGTGATGGTGAACGATAGGTAGATTATTGTATAGTTGTTGAAGTGAGGGATCGATGAACCAGTTAACTGATTGGTCGACGACGACATCGTGATTCAGGTGTCTGTCCTTCCTGGTTAAGACTAATGTTTGGCTCTCCTTTTACAAGCCTCCTTATGACTTATAACTTAATCATTAAGTTATAAGTTGAATCAAAAGTGTTTGGATGGATGGAATGAAAAGTAACTTATGAGAATTTTAGGCTTCAAAAAGGAGATTTTGGAGGATAAGTCATAAGTAACAAATTGTTACTTATGAGATTAAGTTACTTTTTATGTTTGAGAAGTTATAAGTAAAAATCAAAAAGGAGAGCCAAACATGCCCTAATTAAAGTCCATTTCCTATAGTATTACACCTGATGCCGGAACTCAACTGGTTGGTAATGCTAATTTAAGAAAGATGGATGAGAAGTTGAGAACTTATTATACTACGAGGGTGTTTGGGATTGAGTTTCATACCAACTTATTGACTTATTAGCTTTTTGAAAAAGCTAATAAGTCAATAAGCTGTTTGTGTAACCCAAAAGCACTTTCTGTTTTGACTTTTGACTTTTAGCTTTTTAAGGGTGGAAAAGCTGTTTTGAAAAGTTAGAAATCCTAGCTTTTAGCTTTTGGCTTTTGACTTTTGGAAAAAAAATTACAAATTTATCACTCATACAACCAATATTCACAATAAGTTAAGCGAACACTTAAAAAAATAACAATCTATTGACTTTTTAACGTTTACCATACCAAAAGCTAATCCAAACACTTTTTTTAAAACTCCTTTTCAAAAAGTCATAAGCAAATAAGCACTTTTGACAAAAAACACTTTTGCATTTCCAAACTCAATCCCAAACACCCTCTATGTATTATTGAAAACCAAAGATGAATAGTGTTTTTTTTCTAGCTTGAATTGCATATATACAAATGGTTTTTGTTTTGTTTAATGAAAGTGCTTGGTTTTGTGGTGGTTTGTTGTGTTGTTGGTTGTAAGATCCACCCGGGTTCGACTCTGCCTATCTGTTTTTTTTTACCTTTTCTTTAGTGCATTACACGTGTCTGGCATGCATTCTCACCAAGTGTCTGCTTTCTCCTTCTTTTATTTTTGTACTGGATTTATTTCTCCTTCTTTCACTCATTCAGAATACCCCCCCCCCCTCTCTCTCTCCTGTTCTCCACCACAGTCTGAAACCACCAAAGCACCGCCCAAAACCACCATTGTCAAGCTTGAAAAGCACAAAAATGATACCTAATTAGACCGAAAAACAGAACAGAGAAAGAGAAGGGGTTGGGGTTAGGGTTTCATATTTTCAAGCGGCGGTGATACTAGCCGGAGGCGACGGTGGCTGTAAATCGTCGCTGAACCAACATCTCTCTTTCTCAAACGACAACGTCGTTGATGATGGTGGTAGACGATAGCGGTTACCTAGGGTTATGAAAAAGGGGTTCAACTAATGATTGACAATTGTGGCTTCACCATGAACGCAGGTCCGACGACGAGGAAGGTGAATGGTTGTCTAGGGTTTGGTCGGCAGTCTTAATTGTCACCACAAACTTAGCTCCGATGTGTTTAATTATGAGATTTAATTTGTGTTTCAGGTTATTATGTTGATCAACTCTAACAATAACACCATAAGTCATCATCCATGGGATCGTTTGCTGTTCAAATTCTGAAGAAAAAAAACCCATCTCTTTGTGATGTCCCTAATCTCCAACAAAGGTATTTTTCTTTTCATCCTTACAATTTTGTTAACTTTTTGTTATGGGGTTTGGTTTTTATGGTCTAATAAAAATGGGTTTTAATTTTTGTGGGGTTACAGGGTGGACGAATTGGGGGCAAAGATAGTATGGAGCCTGTTGTGAAGGGAACATATAAGCAAGATCTGATTGATGTACTCAAGGCCATATATCAAGTACTCTTTTTATGTTATCGTACATAGTTCATGTGTAAAATATACAGTGCATTTTTTTGTATAAATTGATTACACAAACACTTAATTGAACAAGATGTTAGGCGGATAAACGAACAAGAAGAATCTGCAGTTTCTTAGATATGCATCGGTGATTGGTAAGTTAGTAATCAAAATACCTTTTCATTTTTTGCATCATTTTGTGCTTCAAATTACTTTTGGAGTTAGGTATCCATATGCGTTTTCAATTTACGTTGAAGGCTTACTGATGGTGTTAAAGTTACTATGGGCTCTAAGGTTGTTTCTTTTTACTAATAGAATAGAATATTGAAAAGCTCGAGTCTAAGTTTGGTTTTGATGTGTTTACAGAAGGCGAAAGCGTCTTGGTTGGCTCCTCACGTTTACATCTGTAAGTTTGTAACGGTTTTATACTCATGTAACCTAATGTTAATTGATATTTTGTTGTTGAATGACTTTTCTTTCATGTAGTCGTCAAGGGAGGATCAGGATACGCGAAATGTGTATAGCTGTGTTGATCTGTATTTCGTTTGTCAGGTATTTTTTTTTTGTATAATTAGGTTTAGAATTGATTGATGTTTATGAATTTAGACTTGATTTGTTTTTATTTTTAGAGGATGGTTCTACGTTTAAAGTGAAGTACAGTTCAGACCTTATCTTTATGCTACTACAAAGGTATGCTCATATTATATTATGTTTATAGGTTAATTAGTAGGGTTGTGATCTATAGATGCTATATATTTGCTCTTCTTTTAATACGTGAAACAAGACAGGCTGGTGTTGCAGTGGTGTGAGTATTACTATTGCGTGTGTGTTGTAGCGGCTCGGTTTGAGCCTACTCTTTCTCGGTTTTCTTTCTTTTTTTCCATCCTTCTTGATGTGTGTTTTTTTGACGTGTTCAAGGCACACGTGTCACTTTCCCTATCCACGTGTCTTCCCTAGACCACCACCTACTTCTATTCACCGCCCCCATCTTCTTGCTCTATCTCTCTTTTCATCTCTCTGCGGTTCTTTCCATCGCCATCTGAGTTTCTGTTGCCATCTGTTTTTAGTCCACAATGACCGTCGCACTTCTAACCTCATGTTTGCTTTTGTTTAATGTTTTAGTATGCATTATGCAGTGTCATTCATATAAGTGCTCTGATCAGCGAAAAGGTAATTGATCTTATCAATTTTGCTACGAACGGTTTATAAATTGTTTGTCTTCTTCAGTATTTTTTCCTCTTTGCAGGTTCTTAGGGCTCTTTGTTCTTTGTCTTCTCCGATCAGTGAAGAGGTAATTGAGTGCTCGAATTTTGCTCCGTCCAAGTTATAGATTGATTGTGTTCTTGCTTTGATGCCTTTATTTTTTTTTAATTCCTTGTGGTTTACATTTTAATTTTGTGTTTCGTGATTATTTTATGTTAGATGTTTGTTTTTTATTCTTCCTTGATGTTATCTATGGGTTTGAATGTGTTTAGGGTTTGCTTTGTGGCCTGCAAATAGAGCCAATCATAATTGTGTGATGGTGATTGGCCGCCCTTCAACCAAATAACCCATGCGACATTGAAAATGATTCAGTATTTGCTACAATTTAGTTGTTTTTTAGGAAATAAAATGCTACAATTTACTAAATGTAATCATCTATAAAACTTTTGTTGTGATGATGTGATGCAGAAAGAAAGGTCTTTTTTGTTCCTTTTTTTTTGCAGATGATGTAAAAGATTGTCCCTATTTTCATGTTACGATGATGTGTTTGAACATATCTGAGCCTATGCGGCACACTTTTGTTTTGATGCATTGAGGAACGTGAAAGAATCTCTTGACCAGGAGCGTGAGACTAATATAATGAAGTTCTGCTCCATACTTTAGAACAACAAATGAATCTGACTCTTCCTGAGGACTATGATTATACATATTTGCTGGATGTTGTATGCACCCTCCTCTTGTGTCAGCTTACAGTGATTGGTAGAGATATTGTTTATGTGCGCTTAGTTGTTTAACATAATGACAAAAATGCTAGGTGTGCTGCTTTTGCTTTGTATCTGTGAGGCTATTATGATTCAATTTGTATAGAGAAGGTTTTAACACGTGTTGGTGGCACAGCCGTGTAACTATGATGTGTGCGCTTCATCACTTTACGTGGCAAACGAATTTCTTTATAATTGTTACATTTTTTTCCTAACTAATTTGTAGTGACATTGCTTTTAAAATCATCCTTTCGCTTTCTCCTGTTTTTTTACGTATTTCTTTTTTGATAGGTTACTACGATTATAGTTTCATTACTAATGTAAAACACTATTTCTGGTGGTAGGAAGGAATAGAATTGCTATCATATTTGGTGGTGTAGGAATCGCGTTTCTCATGAGGTAAGGTAATCGACTTGAATAAACTCATTACCATTATAGTATCATCTATTGTGTTTGTATTAGGTAAAATATTAGTGTGCAGTTACTAAGATTTCATACAACCTTTGTTTATTGTCTAGCAATTTGAGAACAAATGTTTAAAGATCCAGTCTATTCGATAAGCCCATGAATATATTAAATTTAATGGATCAAACATATCAAAATTTTCAAAAGTAACTCAAAATAATATCCAGTTACTCTATAACTTCAATGTAATGCATAATCTGTCTATGGTTGAGAAGCCAACACAGTGATCGTCGTCATTTTCAATTTGTCATGTTTTGCGAGATAGTTTACGGGTCCTTTAACAGGTAATTAATACTCTCATTTTGCTGTCTACCAGGTCACCAAAAACAGAATTAGTTGGTTGGTTGTTTAGTAGTTTGTAAATGGTTCTGCTACAAATTTGATAACGGATCAGATTTTACACGCAGAGTATCTATCTCGGTCGTTTATCCAGTATCGGGTTTGAAACAATAACTGGTCAGGTGTATTATGAGTTTGTTTTGATAACCAACCATTTGATTTGTGCAGAAATTAAAGAAGGCATGAAGCCACGCTTTGAAGTCTCTCAAAATGAAGGTATCTTCTTCTCTTTACTTCTCATATTCTTTTATTTTTGATGTTCTATTTGATTAGTAAATCAAAATTTTAACTGTTTGTTTTCCCGTTTCTGGATTTGTATTGCCCAAGATTTGAGGGAACTGCTCATTCGGATTGGAAGACAAGTCAATGAAGAATCACTATATTAGTTTACATTTTGATGGCAATTGTCAAGTTATATTTTATTGCTAAGAAGTTGGATTGCAAATTAAAATGCAAATGCACCAACAATTTTCTGAACATCTAATGCATTTAACACGACCATTATTTTATAGTTTATATAGTTTATCTGGAGAGGTGATAGAAACTAGAAACTAGAAAATTTGATGGATATGTATCAGGAGGTGTAGCTTTCGGAAACCATAAAGTGCATACGGTAAATACTTATACATTGCACAATAGGTGACAAGCTGTTTAGCTGTTTAACGCGCCGAACACGCGCGGTTGAAATCTAGTTTAATTTATTAAGAGGGTGTTTGTGCCAGAGCTAAAATACAATTTACTGATTCATTCATTGGTTTTTCGTGATAAGCTATTTGGCTACAAAAAAGTCATAAATCCCATTCATACTACTAATTTTCACAATAGCACCTTATTGTTTCGTATTAGAAAAAAAGTAATTCAAACACTTTTTTAAAAACTTTTTTTCAAAAGTCATAAATCAAAATGCATTTTTGAAAAAAAAAAAGAAAAACACTTTTGGAGTTAAATAAGCAATCTCAAACACCCTCTTAATCTATTGTTAAAACTAGTAGGAGTGCCCGCGCGTTGCCGCGGGTTATATTTTGCATCTTGTGTCTTGTTTCGTGACTGGTTTCACATATTTTGTTTATTAAATTAATTTGGTGATACGTGTAGTATATAAAGTAAGGAGACGGAATTGAGTTTAAGTTAAAGAATTGACATAAAAGATAGCAATATAATACATGGTAGAGGACATGATGCATATGTAAGAACTGAATTGCATGCCTCGTTGATAGTGTGTATGTTGATTGAGAATCATTTATCGTCCGAGTCGTCTTGTCCACAATGCTTTTAGCCGTGGTTTTCCCTTTGTTAGCATGCTTCCCCTGAGTGGGTTTTGTTTCAGTTGGACCCGCGTATTACAAATGTTAATTATGTGATGCGTGTAATGCATACATATTTTATATGAATATGAATATTGAAAGGTAATGCGTGTGAATAAAAGATGGTCACTCTGTGGCGTCTGTAGCTCTAGAAGGATGTTGTGTTTCATGAAATAAGAACAAATTATCGTCTCATCCTGTAAGTTGCAGTGTATCACATCGTGCAGAGCGTGATTTACATGCAGTATATTAAGATGCGCTTATGTAATATATTATTCGATGTTCTTGGTTCCACAACGGAATCAGAAGTACCGTTGAAAGCAATTGGGTTGAGATAGTTGGTTAATGGATAAGCTTTATTTCTCAGGGTCAAATTAACTGAAACACTTCCATGTCCAAATCTTTTATATATAATAAGCTTCATAAATGATTTAGAGTCCTATATTGATTTTGGATTGAATTTAGTGATCCTAATAAATAAATAAAAATGACTACAATACATTAAAAAAAATCACTACATAAGTGTGTGGGACGATGGCTTAGAAAGAAAACACCAAAGAGACTCGTCTAACTACATAAGAGAGGTGTGTGCGACTGTGCGAGATGATGGTTTAGAAAGACTCATTAAAGTTGTGCTCTTCCCTATGGCTACATAACCTTGTAGCAATTGATTTTGAATGTTCTATGCAATAAGAAAGCCCTTCGGGCGATTTTCAACTCATTCGAACTGTTTCCTTTTTAGCTAACCGAATCTGTTTTTACCCATTAATAGAATATTACACAAATTAAACTATTCATAACAAACGGGTCAAATTTGCCACCACTTTAGTGAAAATAAAACAAACACAAAGCTTCACTCTAAAGAAAAATATTACCCACAATTCTCGTAGCTGAAAGTGGAAGAAGCAAAGAACACCAACTTTAACCTAGAACAAATATTACAAACACACTAATCAGTATATATTATGTATAAACTTAAAAAAAAGACATGAAGCATCACTCTCAAGAAAACAATTACCCACAATTCTCGTTGAGGTCCGCATAATAGCCTTATCAAACTCACCAAGATCCTCATTCTGCTCACCAATTTGTTTATCGACAAACACTGACGACTAACCACTCCTCTCATAATCTTCCAGCAATGTCTTCTTCCTCTGCATTGCTACAACATGACAAAAAATAAAACCTTACATTTTATACAAAATACATGTCTATGTAATCTTTCCATCATAACTTAAATCCACTTCCCATAACTAGGGCTGTCCAAAAATCTCGTGGCTCGGAGCTCGCTCGAAGCTCGCTCGGATTTAGCTCGAAAAAAGCTCGCTCGATATGGCTCGTTTTGAAACTGAGCCGAGCCGGCTCGGATCGGTTAGAAAGTGAGCCTAGCTCGGCTCGGTTCGTAACGAGCCGAGCTGGCTCGGTTTGGCTCGAATAATTCTAATTTTTAATATATACTTTTTTATATACATATAATATATTACCAAAATGTAAAACAAAATGGAGAATATGCTATAAATTTAATATTTTGGTAACAGCGGCATTGAGATTTTTTTGCTTGGGATTAAAGTTATAGCTAATCAAGTTATTTAAATAAACTCAATACTACTTTTGATCCAAGTACTCAAGTTAATTCGTATGTTGATGAACTTCGTCTGTATTCCGTTAAAATTTGAGACTTATTTTGTACTTGCTTGAACTGATTTTAGCATGCAATGTATAAGGTTGAACTTATTTTAATTGTGTTTTTTTTAACTATTGAATAATAGTTTTAAACTATAGAATTTTGAAAGCCATTTTTCTTTTTTCTTTTTAAATTTGAGCCAAACCAAGCCGAGCCGAGTCGGCTCGGTTTAAAACCAAGCCGAGCTTGAGCTTTGATTTTCAGCTCGGTTTCAAATCCGAGCCGAGCCGAGCTGGCTCGGTTTATAACCAAGCCGAGCGCGAGCGCGAGCTTGGCCTGGCTCGGCTCGGTTCGGCTCATGAACAGCCCTACCCATAACTCACTAAAAAAGGTGGAAACATGTATCATTTGTGATTCTTGCATCTTAGCTTCATTGTCACATGTCTGATACGTCAAAAATATAAAAAAAAATTATTCAAATAAAACTATCAAGAAAACTACAGAATAGGAACTACTATCAGAAAGCACACCTGTGAACAAGGAGGACAATCACCATCACAACATTTTCGTTTACAAGCTTCGCGACCACAATCCCGCACTCTTTGGCATTTACTTTCACATACTACATCTTGATTAACAAGGAACCTATTATAAATAAAATCTAATCACATCATCTACAATAAGAGCATATTCAAACATCAAGCAACAAAATTTCAAAAACCACTAAAAACCTCCACTTTTCACCTGTTTCTTCAAGCTCCCACATTTACAAAACTGCATAACAACAATCCTACACGTCTCAAGAGAATCCCCACGATGACGCCTCTCCGACACCGGTGAATCCCACACCACCGCAACTTCTTATCACACGTCCCCCCCACAAGACGGCAGCACAACATCACACCCCCTCCCTTCATAAAAATCGTTTCCCACATGGACATGCTCGCCTCCCCTACAACGGATAATCATCACATTCTCCTTCATGACACCCTTTCCCACACAAATGCTTCATATTTTCTTCAACATA